>CAWWDK010000343.1:0-31111 GCA_963942575.1 Priocnemis perturbator | reverse complement strand
CCGTGTTACACTTCCGGACGATGAAATCTTGCTAGTTCTCACGTTTTGCAAGCGAAACGCACGATGCACCGCGTTTCGTTCAATTCGTTCAAGAACTCTCGTATCTCGGACATCCGCGAGTGTTTCGCGTCGAAAACGTGGTCCCCATCTGTTTTAGACGCTAAAAACGCGTATGACACTTGATTCGCACGAATCCGTTGAGAAATGGCCGAGATACGCCGTGTTACACTTCCGGACGATGAATTTGTCCAATTCGTCCGAGAACTCTCGTATCTCGGACAATCCCCGAGTGTATCGCGTCGAAAACGTGGTCCCCGTGCGTTTTAGACGCTAAAAACGCGTATGACACTTGATTCGCACGAATCCGGTGAGAAATGGCCGAGATACGCCGTGTTGCACTTCCGGACGATGAATTCATTCAATTCGTTCAAGAACTCTCGTATCTCGGACATCCGCGAGTGTTTCGCGTCGAAAACTTGGTCCCCGTCTGTTTTAGACGCTAAAAACGCGTATGACACTTGATTCGCACCAATCCGTTGAGAAATGGCCGAGATACGCCGTGTTACACTTCCGGACGATGAAATCTTGCTAGTTCTCACGTTTTGCAAGCGAAACGCACCAATGCACCGCGTTTCGTTCAATTCGTTCAAGAACTCTCGTATCTCGGACATCCGCGAGTATTTCGCGTCGAAAACGCGGTCCCCGTCCGTTTTAGACGCTAAAAACGCGTATGACACTTGATTCACACGAATCCGTGGAGAAATGGCCGAGATACACCGGGTTACACTTCCGGACGATGAATTCGTTCAATTCGTTCAAGAACTCTCGTATATCGGACATCCACGAGTGTTTCGCGTCGAAAACGTCGTCCCCGTCTGTTTTAGACTCTAAAAACGCGTATGACACTTGTTTCGCACGAATCCGTTGAGAAATGGCCGAGATACGCCGTGTTACACTTCCGGACGATGAATTCGTTCAATGCGTCCAAGAACTCTCGTATCTCGGACATCCGCGAGTGTTTCGCGTCGAAAACGTGGTCCCCGTCTGTTTTATACGCTAAAAACGCGTATGACACTTGATTCGCATGAATCCGTTGAGAAATGGCCGAGATACGCCGTGTTACACTTCCGGACGATGAATTCGTTCAATTCGTTCAAGAACTTTCGTATCTCGGACATCCGCGAGTGTTTCGCGTCGAAAACGTGGTACCCGTCTGTTTTAGACGCTAAAAACGCGTATGACACTTGATTCGCACGAATCCGTTAAGAAATGGCCGAGATACGCCGTGTTACACTTCCGGACGATGAAATCTTGCTAGTTCTCACGTTTTGCAAGCGAAACGCACGATGCACCGCGTTTCGTTCAATTCGTTCAAGAACTCTCGTATCTCGGACATCCGCGAGTATTTCGCGTCGAAAACGCGGTCCCCGTCTGTTTTAGACGCTAAAAACGCGTATGACACTTGATTCGCACGAATCCGTTGAGAAATGGCCGAGATATGCCATGTTACACTTCCGGACGATGAAATCTTGCTAGTTCTCACGTTTTGCAAGCGAAACGCACGATGCACCGCGTTTCGTTCATTTCGTTCAAGGACTCTCGTATCTCGGACATCCGCGAGTGTTTCGCGTCGAAAACGTGGTCCCCGTCTGTTGTAGACGCTAAAAACGCGTATGACACTTGATTCACACGAATCCGTTGAGAAATGGCCGAGATACGCCGTGTTACACTCCCGGACGATGAAATCTTGCTAGTTCTCACGTTTTGCAAGCTAAACGCACGATGCACCGCGTTTCGTTCAATTCGTTCAATAACTCTCGTATCTCGGACATCCGCGAGTGTTTCGCGTCGAAAACGTGGTCCCCATCTGTTTTAGTCGCTAAAAACGCGTATGACACTTGATTCGCACGAATCCGTTGAGAAATGGCCGAGATAGGCCGTGGTACACTTCCGGACGATGAAATCTTGCTAGATCTCACGTTTTGCAAGCGAATCGCACGATGCACCGCGTTTCGTTCAATTGGTTCAAAAACTCTCGTATCTCAGACATCCGCGAGTATTTCGCGTCGAAAACGCGGTCCCCGTCTGTTTTAGACTCTAAAAACGCGTATGACACTTGTTTCGCACGAATCCGTTGAGAAATGGCCGAGATACGTCGTGTTACACTTCCGGACGATGAAATCTTGCTAGTTATCGCGTTTTGCAAGCGAAACACACGATGCACCGCGTTTCGTTCAATTCGTTCAGAACTCTCGTATCTCGGACATCCGCGAGTGTTTCGCGTCGAAAACGTGGTCCCCATCTGTTTTAGACGCTAAAAACGCGTATGACACTTGATTCGCACGAATCCGTTGAGAAATGGCCGAGATACGCCGTGTTACACTTCCGGACGATGAATTCGTTCAATTCGTACGAGAACTCTCGTATCTCGGACATCCGCGAGTGTTTCGCGTCGAAAACGTCGTCCCCGTCTGTTTTAGACTCTAAAAACGCGTATGACACTTGATTCGCACGAATCCGTTGAGAAATGGCCGAGATACGCCGTGTTACAATTCCGGACGATGAATTCGTTCAATTCGTTCAAGAACTCTCGTATCTCGGACATCCGCGAGTGTATCGCGTCGAAAACGTGGTCCCCGTGCGTTTTAGACGCTAAAAACGCGTATGACACTTGATTCGCACGAATCCGGTGAGAAATGGCCGAGATACGCCGTGTTGCACTTCCGGACGATGAATTCATTCAATTCGTTCAAGAACTCTCGTATCTCGGACATCCGCGAGTGTTTCGCGTCGAAAACGTGGTCCCCATCTGTTTTAGACGCTAAAAACGCGTATGACACTTGAATCGCACAAATCCGTTGAGAAATGGCCGAGATACGCCGTGTTACACTTCCGGAGGATGAAATCTTGCTAGTTCTCACGTTTTGCAAGCGAAAAGCACGATGCACCGCGTTTCGTTCAATTCGTTCAAGAACTCTCGTATCTCGGACATCCGCGAGTGTTTCGCGTCGAAAACGTAGTGCCCGTCTGTTTTAGACGCTAAAAACGCGTATGACACTTGATTCGCACGAATCCGTTGAGAAATGGCCGAGATACGCCGTGTTACACTTCCGGACGATGAATTCGTTCAATTCATTCAAGAACTTTCGTATCTCGGACATCCGCGAGTGTTTCGCGTCGAAAACGTCGGCCCCGTCTGTTTTAGACTCTAAAAACGCGTATGACACTTCATTCGCACGAATCCGTTGAGAAATGGCTGAGATACGCCGTGTTACACTTCCGGACGATGAATTCGTTCAATTCGTTCAAGAACTCTCGTATCTCGGACATCCGCGAGTGTTTCGCGTCGAAAACGTGGTCCCCGTCTGTTTTAGACGCTAAAAACGCGGATGACACTTTATTCGCACCAATCCGTTGAGAAATGGCCGCGATACGCCGTGTTACACTTCCGGACGATGAAATCTTGCTATTTCTCACATTTTGCAAGCGAACCGCACGATGCACCGCGTTTCGTTCAATTCGTTCAAGAACTCTCGTATCTCGGACATCCGCGAGTGTTTCGCGTCGAAAACGTGGTCCCCGTCTGTTTTAGACGCTAAAAACGCGGATGACACTTGATTCGCACCAATCCGTTGAGAAAGGGCCGAGATACGCCGTGTTACACTTCCGGACGATGAAATCTTGCTTGTTCTCACGTTTTGCAAGCGAAACGCACGATGCACCGCGTTTCGTTCAATTCGTTCAAGAACTCTCGTATCTCGGACATCCGCGAGTGTTTCGCGTCGAAAACGTGGTCCCCGTCTGTTTTAGACGCTAAAAACGAGTATCACACTTGATTCGCACAAATCCGTTGAGAAATAGCCTAGATACGCCGTGTTACACTTCCGGACGATGAAATCTTGCTTGTTCTCACGTTTTGCAAGCGAAACGCACGATGCACCGCGTTTCGTTCAATTCGTTCAAGAACTCTCCTATCTCGGACATCCGCGAGTGTTTCGCGTCGAAAACGTGGTCCCCGTCTGTTTTAGACGCTAAAAACGAGTACGACACTTGATTCGCACGAATCCGTTGAGAAATGGCCTAGATACGCCGTGTTACACTTCCGGACGATGAAATCTTGCTTGTTCTCACGTTTTGCAAGCGAACCGCACGATGCACCGCATTTCGTTCAAATCGTTCAAGAACTCTCGTATCTCGGACATCCGCGAGTGTTTCGCGTCGAAAACTTGGTCCCCGTCTGTTTTAGATGCTAAAAACGCGTATGACACTTGATTCGCACGAATCCGTTGAGAAATGGCCGAGATACGCCGTGTTACACTTCCGGAGGATGAAATCTTGCTAGTTCTTACGTTTTGCAAGCGAAAAGCACGTTGCACCGCGTTTCGTTCAATTCGTTCAAGAACTCTCGTATCTCGGACATCCGCGAGTATTTCGCGTCGAAAACGTGGTCCCCGTCTGTTTTATCCGCTAAAAACGCGTATGACACTTGATTCGCACGAATCCGTTGAGAAATGGCCGAGATACGCCGTGTTACACTTCCGAACGATGAAGTCGTTCAATTCGTTCAAGAACTCTCGTATCTCGGACATCCGCGAGTGTTTCGCGTCGAAAACGTGGTCCCCGTCTGTTTTAGACGCTAAAAACGCGTATGACACTTGATTCGCACGAATCCGTTGAGAAATGGCCGAGATACGCCGTGTTACACTTCCGGACGATGAAATCTTGCCAGTTCTCACGTTTTGCAAGCGAAAGGCACGATGCACCGCGTTTCGTTCAATTCGATCAAGAACTCTCGTATCTCGGACATCCGCGAGTGTTTCGCGTCGAAAACGTGGTCCCCGTCTGTTTTAGACGCTAAAAACACGTATTACACTTGATTCGCACGAATCCGTTAAGAAATGGCTGAGATACGCCGTGTTACACTTCCGGACGATGAATTCGTTCAATTCGTTCAAGAACTCTCGTATCTCGGACATCCGCGAGTGTTTCGCGTCGAAAACGTGGTCCCCATCTGATTTAGACGCTAAAAACGCGTATGACACTTGATTTGCACGAATCCGTTGAGAAATGGCCGAGATACGCTGGGTTACACTTCCGGACGATGAATTCGTTCAATTCGTTCAAGAACTCTCGTATCTCGGACATCCGCGAGTGTTTCGCGTCGAAAACGTGGTCCCCGTCTGTTTTAGACGCTATAAACGCGTATGGCACTTGATTCGCACGAATCCGTTGAGAAATGGCCGAGATACGCCGTGTTACACTTCCGGACGATGAAATCTTGATAGTACTCACGTTTTGCAAGCGAAACGCACGATGCACCGCGTTTCGTTCAATTCGTTCAAGAACTCTCGTATCTCGGACATCCGCGAGTGTTTCGCGTCGAAAACGTGGTCCCCGTTTGTTTTAGACGCTAAAAACGCGTATGACACTTGATTCGCACGAATCCGTTGAGAAATGGCCGAGATACGCCGTGTTACACTTCCGGACGATGAATTCGTTCAATTCGTTCAAGAACTTTCGTATCTCGGACATCCGCGAGTGTTTCGCGTCGAAAACGTGGTCCCCGTCTGTTTTAGACGCTATAAACGCGTATGACACTTGATTCGCACGAATCCGTTGAGAAATGGCCGAGATACGCCGTGTTACACTTCCCGACGATGAAATCTTGCTAGTTCTCACGTTTTGCAAGCGAAACGCACGATGCACCGCGTTTCGTTCAATTCGTTCAAGAACTATCGTATCTCGGACATCCGCGAGTGTTTCGCGTCGAAAACGTGGTCCCCATCTGATTTACACGCTAAAAACGCGTATGACACTTGATTTGCACGAATCCGTTGAGAAATGGCCGAGATACGCCGGGTTACACTTCCGGACGATGAATTCGTTCAATTCGTTCAAGAACTCTCGTATCTCGGACATCCGCGAGTGTTTCGCGTCGAAAACGTGGTCCCCGTCTGTTTTAGACGCTATAAACGCGTATGACACTTGATTCGCACGAATCCGTTGAGAAATGGCCGAGATACGCCGTGTTACACTTCCGGACGATGAAATCTTGATAGTACTCACGTTTTGCAAGCGAAACGCACGATGCATCGCGTTTCGTTCAATTCGTTCAAGAAGTCTCGTATCTCGGACATCCGCGAGTGTTTCGCGTCGAAAACGTGGTGCCCGTCTGTTTTAGACGCTAAAAACGCGTATGACACTTGATTCGCACGAATCCGTTGAGAAATGGCCGAGATACGCCGTGTTACACTTCCGGACGATGAATTTGTCCAATTCGTCCGAGAACTCTCGTATCTCGGACATCCCCGAGTGTATCGCGTCGAAAACGTGGTCCCCGTGCGTTTTAGACGCTAAAAACGCGTATGACACTTGATTCGCACGAATCCGGTGAGAAATGGCCGAGATACGCCGTGTTGCACTTCCGGACGATGAATTCATTCAATTCGTTCAAGAACTCTCGTATCTCGGACATCCGCGAGTGTTTCGCGTCGAAAACTTGGTCCCCGTCTGTTTTAGACGCTAAAAACGCGTATGACACTTGATTCGCACCAATCCGTTGAGAAATGTCCGAGATACGCCGTGTTACACTTCCGGACGATGAAATCTTGCTAGTTCTCACGTTTTGCAAGCGAAACGCACCAATGCACCGCGTTTCGTTCAATTCGTTCAAGAACTCTCGTATCTCGGACATCCGCGAGTATTTCGCGTCGAAAACGCGGTCCCCGTCCGTTTTAGACGCTAAAAACGCGTATGACACTTGATTCACACGAATCCGTGGAGAAATGGCCGAGATACGCCGGGTTACACTTGCGGACGATGAATTCGTTCAATTCGTTCAAGAACTCTCGTATCTCGGACATCCGCGAGTGTTTCGCGTCGAAAACGTGGTCCCCGTCTGTTTTAGACGCTATAAACGCGTATGGCACTTGATTCGCACGAATCCGTTGAGAAATGGCCGAGATACGCCGTGTTACACTTCCGGACGATGAAATCTTGATAGTACTCACGTTTTGCAAGCGAAACGCACGATGCACCGCGTTTCGTTCAATTCGTTCAAGAACTCTCGTATCTCGGACATCCGCGAGTGTTTCGCGTCGAAAACGTGGTCCCCGTTTGTTTTAGACGCTAAAAACGCGTATGACACTTGATTCGCACGAATCCGTTGAGAAATGGCCGAGATACGCCGTGTTACACTTCCGGACGATGAATTCGTTCAATTCGTTCAAGAACTTTCGTATCTCGGACATCCGCGAGTGTTTCGCGTCGAAAACGTGGTCCCCGTCTGTTTTAGACGCTATAAACGCGTATGACACTTGATTCGTACGAATCCGTTGAGAAATGGCCGAGATACGCCGTGTTACACTTCCCGACGATGAAATCTTGCTAGTTCTCACGTTTTGCAAGCGAAACGCACGATGCACCGCGTTTCGTTCAATTCGTTCAAGAACTATCGTATCTCGGACATCCGCGAGTGTTTCGCGTCGAAAACGTGGTCCCCATCTGATTTACACGCTAAAAACGCGTATGACACTTGATTTGCACGAATCCGTTGAGAAATGGCCGAGATACGCCGGGTTACACTTCCGGACGATGAATTCGTTCAATTCGTTCAAGAACTCTCGTATCTCGGACATCCGCGAGTGTTTCGCGTCGAAAACGTGGTCCCCGTCTGTTTTAGACGCTATAAACGCGTATGACACTTGATTCGCACGAATCCGTTGAGAAATGGCCGAGATACGCCGTGTTACACTTCCGGACGATGAAATCTTGATAGTACTCACGTTTTGCAAGCGAAACGCACGATGCACCGCGTTTCGTTCAATTCGTTCAAGAAGTCTCGTATCTCGGACATCCGCGAGTGTTTCGCGTCGAAAACGTGGTGCCCGTCTGTTTTAGACGCTAAAAACGCGTATGACACTTGATTCGCACGAATCCGTTGAGAAATGGCCGAGATACGCCGTGTTACACTTCCGGACGATGAATTTGTCCAATTCGTCCGAGAACTCTCGTATCTCGGACATCCCCGAGTGTATCGCGTCGAAAACGTGGTCCCCGTGCGTTTTAGACGCTAAAAACGCGTATGACACTTGATTCGCACGAATCCGGTGAGAAATGGCCGAGATACGCCGTGTTGCACTTCCGGACGATGAATTCATTCAATTCGTTCAAGAACTCTCGTATCTCGGACATCCGCGAGTGTTTCGCGTCGAAAACTTGGTCCCCGTCTGTTTTAGACGCTAAAAACGCGTATGACACTTGATTCGCACCAATCCGTTGAGAAATGTCCGAGATACGCCGTGTTACACTTCCGGACGATGAAATCTTGCTAGTTCTCACGTTTTGCAAGCGAAACGCACCAATGCACCGCGTTTCGTTCAATTCGTTCAAGAACTCTCGTATCTCGGACATCCGCGAGTATTTCGCGTCGAAAACGCGGTCCCCGTCCGTTTTAGACGCTAAAAACGCGTATGACACTTGATTCACACGAATCCGTGGAGAAATGGCCGAGATACGCCGGGTTACACTTCCGGACGATGAATTCGTTCAATTCGTTCAAGAACTCTCGTATCTCGGACATCCACGAGTGTTTCGCGTCGAAAACGTCGTCCCCGTCTGTTTTAGACTCTAAAAACGCGTATGACACTTGTTTCGCACGAATCCGTTGAGAAATGGCCGAGATACGCCGTGTTACACTTCCGGACGATGAATTCGTTCAATGCGTCCAAGAACTCTCGTATCTCGGACATCCGCGAGTGTTTCGCGTCGAAAACGTGGTCCCCGTCTGTTTTATACGCTAAAAACGCGTATGACACTTGATTCGCACGAATCCGTTGAGAAATGGCCGAGATACGCAGTGTTACACTTCCGGACGATGAATTCGTTCAATTCGTTCAAGAACTTTCGTATCTCGGACATCCGCGAGTGTTTCGCGTCGAAAACGTGGTCCCCGTCTGTTTTAGACGCTAAAAACGCGTATGACACTTGATTCGCACGAATCCGTTAAGAAATGGCCGAGATACGCCGTGTTACACTTCCGGACGATGAAATCTTGCTAGTTGTGCTGTCGCAATACGGGTGATACAGGGAACACAGGTGACACACGATGTTTACGTAGCTACGTCTTTATTCGTACTGACAATTAGGCCTCAGCTGTACACGCATACCTACATACATACGTCGGTCCATCCATACACACATCCACACTTCCCCCTCTCCTAGGTCGCCCGCTAGTTACGCTCTACATACATCACACTCCTCTCTGTTTAGCTTGAGTCGCACTCCGTTTTCCTTTCCCTTGGAGTCTGTCCGATCGTCGCAGCGATCCCCCTTCGTTCCCGCGCGGCTGCCCCGCTGGAGCTCCGGGCTCCGCTTCCCCCTTCTCGCCTCTCGGCATCCTTCCTGCACCCGTCAGCTGATCCACGTGTCGCTTAACTGATTCGCCGCCGTCTAATTTCACCATATACGTCACGGGCCCTAGCCTCTGTTCGAGTGTAGCCTCGACCCATGGTGCTGAATTCCGACCAAAATTCTTTGCCCAAACTCTGTCTCCTTCCGCGAACCACGCCCTTCTACCACCCTTTGCGTTACGCACTTGTCTCTGTACCGCTTGCTCCCGCCGTCTGTTAACATCCGGCCGCATTAGGTCGAATTTCGTTCGAAGTTGCCGGCCCAGCATTAATTTTGCTGGCGTTTCCCCCGTGGTGCAGTGTTGTGTCGCTCTGTATTCCGCCAGGAACGAATCTATTGCCTCCTGTGGTGTTCTGCCGTTTTTCAGCATAATTTTGAGCTTCCTTTTAAATGTCTTCACTAAATTCTCCGCCGCCCCGTTCGACGCCGGATGTTTTACGGCCGACCTAACGTGCTTAATTCCCAATTTCTGTAGAAACGTCTTGAACGCGCCGCTCGTGAACTGGGGTCCGTTGTCGCTCACTATCTGTCGCGGAAGTCCGTATCTCGCGAACGTCTGTCGGAAAGCACTTATTGTTTTGTCCGTTGTCGTGGTCTTCATCTGAAAGATTTCCGGCCATTTCGTCCTTGCGTCGATCATTAGCAAAAAATTGTACCCCTTGTAGGGCCCTACGAAGTCTGTATGCACTCTCTGCCACGGTTCTCGCGGCCAGTCCCATGGGTGCAGTGCCGCAGCCGGCGGGTTGTCGCGGACTTCCGCGCAGTCGCGGCAACCTCTAGCCAGCTCTTCTATCTGCTTGTCTAATTTCGGCCACCAGAAAAACGATCGCCCTATCGACTTCATTTTTACTGTGCCTAGGTGATTCGCATGCAGTTCATTTAATACTGCTGTTTGTAGTTTTCCCGGCACTACTACGCGATGCCCCCACATCACGCAGTCTTGCTCCACTGCCAACTCGTCCTTTCTCGCTTCATAGGGCTTCAGTTCACTTGCCACTGTTCCTTTGCTGGGCCACCCTAACTCCACGTACCTCCTCACTTCGGCGAGGACCTTGTCTTTCCTTGTTTCGCCCGCAATCAACCTATCGTCTAAACAGATTTGCGACTCTTGCGCTATATAGTTCAGGTACGTGAACTCCGCTTTCGCGTGCTGCTCTTTGCTCGGCACGGGTAGTCGCGATAACCCGTCTGCGCTGTTTTCGGCTGACTTAACGTACATAATTTGATACTGAAACGCGCTCAAAAAAATTGCGTACCGTTGCAACCGCCTCGTTGCCATTACCGGGATTCCCTTCTTTGGCCCAAATATCCGTACTAACGGTTGATGGTCAGTTTTGAGTATAAAGTTCCTCCCGTACAAATAATCGTAATATTTGGTCACGCCGAATATTATCGCTCGCGCTTCCTTGTCTATCGCCGCATATTTCCGTTCGGCGGCCGTCAGCGTTTTCGACGCATACGCGATCGGCCGCTCCCCTTCTGTTGTTACGTGGGACAGAATTGCAGAGATTCCATAGTCCGAGGCATCGCATGTGAGTATTAACTGTTTCTCCGGATCGAAATTCGTGAGGACCTCTGCTGACTTTAAATCCCGTTTGGCCCCCTCGAACGCCTGTTGACACGCGTCTGACCACTCGAATTTATCCCGTCTCTGCAATTCGTACAGTGGGTGCAATTTCATCGCCCTATTTTTTATAAATCTCGCGTAATAGTTCAACATCCCTAAGAATGCCTGCAATTCCTTCACGTTCTTGGGGCGTGACATTTTGTCGATCGCCTCCACCCTGTCCGGTAATGCATGAATTCCGTTTTCCTCTATTTCTAGTCCTAAATACCTAATTCTAGTTGCTAGCAATACGCACTTTGATTTCTTCAATTTTAATCCGCATTCGTCCAATTTATTCAGTACCTCCGCCGTGTTTCTTAGGTTCTCTTCCGCCGTTTTGCCCTTAATTATTATGTCATCTAAGAATACATTTACGTTTGGCATTCCCGCGAGCATCTGTTCCATTTGTCGTTGAAAGAAGCCCGGCGCCGATGCGACTCCATACGGCAATTTATTTGGTTGATACAACCCTTTGTGAGTGCTCAGCGTCAGATATCGTCTCGCCTCCTCACTTAAGGGTACTTGCGCATAGGCTTCTTTCAGGTCAATTTTCGAGAAAAACACGGCGCCCTGTAAATTCGCTATCAGATGCTCAATCTTTGGAATCGGGTGCCTGTCGATTAGCATTGTTTTGTTCACCGTGAGTTTGAAATCGCCGCATAGCCGCAGTGACCCGTCCTCTTTTAGTACGGGCACTACCGGTGTTCCCCATTCCCCTACCTCTACCGGTGACCATACCCCTTCTTTCACTAATCTATCAATTTCCGTGCCCACCTTGTCCTTCAATGCGAACGGTAATGTCCGCGGTTTACAATAAATCGGGGCTGTATTTCCTAACATCCGTATTGTGAACTTGGTCTTATTGTACGTCCCCAGCCCTGGTGAGAACAGATGTTCATATCGCGCCAAGAAATTTTTTCTCATTTTTTCGAGGTTTTCCCCTTCCTTCTTTCCTGGCATGGTGGCCTTTGCCCGCTCTCGTACACGCTCGCCTGTGTTGCTTGCCTGCCTTATTCCTAGTGGCCACAGCCGCAGCTTGTGCAACCATTCCCTCCCTATTAACGGTTTCCCATGTTCGCCCACTACATATAAATCGCCCGTCGTCATCACTCGGCCGAACTTTATCGATACTCCCCGAATTACTCCGACCGCGTTACGTCTTTCCCCACCGAAGTAAATCAATTTGATTTTTGATGCCTCAACTTTTTTATTTGGAAATAGGTCTCTACAATCATTTCTGTTTATTAGCGCCACTTCCGAGCCCCCGTCTATTTCCATCTTGACCTGCCTGCCCTCGATTTCCATACCTAAAAACTGCGGTTCTATTCTCATGTGGTGACAATGTTTCGAATTGCTTATTCTAGTGGGGGTGTTTCCGTACCCTTCGCTCTCCGATTCCGCTTCGGTGTCGGTCGCTTCCTTCTCGGGCTGCACGCTCTTGACCATCCTTGTCCCCCGTCGCGGTCTCTCCCTGCATACTACCTGCAGGTGTCCTAGGCGCCCGCAGCCGTCGCAGTGTTTCGTACGATGCCAACAGTCTGCTATCTGGTGGTTCGGCTTCCCACAGCAGCGGCACGATGTTCCTCTTGCCTCTTTGTCGTCCCCGGCCTTCCGTGCTTGCTGTTGCCACGGCCGTTGCCTTGCCTCCGTTCGGCCGGTTTGTCTTTTTTTGTACCTTGTTTGTACCCGGTACACCTCCTGGTCGGCTTCACTGTCCTTGGCCGCCCCCTGCGTGCTCGTCTCGAACATCTCCGCTGCCTTGTTTGCCTCCTCGACCGCCGCAGCCGTCCTCAGGGCGACGTCTAACGTCAAACTGTCCATTTTAAAAAGCGCGACTTTAATTCCTTTATTTCGGATCCCGCTCAGTAACTGATCCGTGATCGCTTCCTCCTCATTTGCGAATCCGCACTCTGCCGCCAAGCTGCGTAACGCCGCCCCGTATCTGGTGACTGTTTCGTCCTCCCCTTGCTTCCTCTCCCGAAATTTCGCTCGCAGCACCGTTTTATTTACCTTCGGCTTGATATAGTCTCCTACTTTTTGTATTATGTCCGGTAATGCGACATCCTTTGGCTTGGTGGGTGCGCATACCTTTCGGACTATCTTGTACGCCTCCGCGTCGATTTTCGTTAAGAATATCGCCCGCCTTTTCGGCTCTGCTATTTCGTTCGCCTCGAAATATAGTTCGATACGCTCCACGAACTCATCCCAGTCGTCCACTCCTATCTTGAAATCGAGTTGGCTTGTGTACTCCATTCCCTTCCTGTGTTGTACCTGGGTATTTGCCGAAGTCGTTATCACTGCGCTCGTTCCGCTGCTCCCTGCCCCTTCGTTTAATTGTTCCCTTTTCCTTTCCGTCTCTTCGCGAACCGCAGTCCTTAGTAACGGTCGTAATGCGTCTAGATTTTTCCCTTCGACGTTTATTATGCCTCGTTGTCTCAGCTCTGCGATCACCTCCTCTTTCGTGAGATCCTGTATCCACGACGTTCCAGCTTTTCCCTTATCTTCTCCCTTCATGGGTCAAAGCGTTCCGCGTCTCTAAATGCACGCGTTCTGGGTCGATTTTTCTCGTCGCCAATTGTGCTGTCGCAATACGGGTGATACAGGGAACACAGGTGACACACGATGTTTACGTAGCTACGTCTTTATTCGTACTGACAATTAGGCCTCAGCTGTACACGCATACCTACATACATACGTCGGTCCATCCATACACACATCCACACTTCCCCCTCTCCTAGGTCGCCCGCTAGTTACGCTCTACATACATCACACTAGTTCTCACGTTTTGCAAGCGAAACGCACGATGCACCGCGATTCGTTCATTTCGTTCAAGAACCCTCGTATCTCGGACATCCGCGAGTGTTTCGCGTCGAAAACGTGGTCCCCATCTGATTTACACGCTAAAAACGCGTATGACACTTGATTTGCACGAATCCGTTGAGAAATGGCCGAGATACGCCGGGTTACACTTCCGGACGATGAATTCGTTCAATTCGTTCAAGAACTCTCGTATCTCGGACATCCGCGAGTGTTTCGCGTCGAAAACGTGGTCCCCGTCTGTTTTAGACGCTATAAACGCGTGTGACACTTGATTCGCACGAATCCGTTGAGAAATGGCCGAGATACGCCGTGTTACACTTCCGGACGATGAAATCTTGATAGTACTCACGTTTTGCAAGCGAAACGCACGATGCACCGCGTTTCGTTCAATTCGTTTAAGAAGTCTCGTATCTCGGACATCCGCGAGTGTTTCGCGTCGAAAACGTGGTGCCCGTCTGTTTTAGACGCTAAAAACGCGTATGACACTTGATTCGCACGAATCCGTTGAGAAATGGCCGAGATACGCCGTGTTACACTTCCGGACGATGAATTTGTCCAATTCGTCCGAGAACTCTCGTATCTCGGACATCCCCGAGTGTATCGCGTCGAAAACGTGGTCCCCGTGCGTTTTAGACGCTAAAAACGCGTATGACACTTGATTCGCACGAATCCGGTGAGAAATGGCCGAGATACGCCGTGTTGCACTTCCGGACGATGAATTCATTCAGTTTGTTCAAGAACTCTCGTATCTCGGACATCCGCGAGTGTTTCGCGTCGAAAACTTGGTCCCCGTCTGTTTTAGACGCTAAAAACGCGTATGACACTTGATTCGCACCAATCCGTTGAGAAATGGCCGAGATACGCCGTGTTACACTTCCGGACGATGAAATCTTGCTAGTTCTCACGTTTTGCAAGCGAAACGCACCAATGCACCGCGTTTCGTTCAATTCGTTCAAGAACTCTCGTATCTCGGACATCCGCGAGTATTTCGCGTCGAAAACGCGGTCCCCGTCCGTTTTAGACGCTAAAAACGCGTATGACACTTGATTCACACGAATCCGTGGAGAAATGGCCGAGATACGCCGGGTTACACTTCCGGACGATGAATTCGTTCAATTCGTTCAAGAACTCTCGTATCTCGGACATCCACGAGTGTTTCGCGTCGAAAACGTCGTCCCCGTCTGTTTTAGACTCTAAAAACGCGTATGACACTTGTTTCGCACGAATCCGTTGAGAAATGGCCGAGATACGCCGTGTTACACTTCCGGACGATGAATTCGTTCAATGCGTCCAAGAACTCTCGTATCTCGGACATCCGCGAGTATTTCGCGTCGAAAACGCGGTCCCCGTCCGTTTTAGGCGCTAAAAACGCGTATGACACTTGATTCGCACGAATCCGTTGAGAAATGGCCGAGATACGCCGTGTTACACTTCCGGACGATGAATTCGTTCAATTCGTTCAAGAACTCTCGTATCTCGGACATCCGCGAGTGTTTTGCGTCGAAAACGTGGTCCCCGTCTGTTTTAGACGCTAAAAACGCGGATGACACTTGATTCGCACCAATCCGTTGAGAAATGGCCGCGATACAGCGTGTTACACTTCCGGACGATGAAATCTTGCTAGTTCTCACATTTTGCAAGCGAACCGCACGATGCACCGCGTTTTGTTCAATTCGTTCAAGAACTCTCGTATCTCGGACATCCGCGAGTGTTTCGCGTCGAAAACGTGGTCCCCGTCTGTTTTAGACGCTAAAAACGCGAATGACACTTGATTCGCACCAATCCGTTGAGAAAGGGCCGAGATACGCCGTGTTACACTTCCGGACGATGAAATCTTGCTTGTTCTCACGTTTTGCAAGCGAAACGCACGATGCACCGCGTTTCGTTCAATTCGTTCAAGAACTCTCGTATCTCGGACATCCGCGAGTGTTTCGCGTCGAAAACGTGGTCCCCGTCTGTTTTAGACGCTAAAAACGAGTATGACACTTGATTCGCACAAATCCGTTGAGAAATGGCCTAGATACGCCGTGTTACACTTCCGGACGATGAAATCTTGCTTGTTCTCACGTTTTGCAAGCGAAACGCACGATGCACCGCGTTTCGTTCAATTCGTTCAAGAACTCTCCTATCTCGGACATCCGCGAGTGTTTCGCGTCGAAAACGTGGTCCCCGTCTGTTTTAGACGCTAAAAACGAGTATGACACTTGATTCGCACGAATCCGTTGAGAAATGGCCTAGATACGCCGTGTTACACTTCCGGACGATGAAATCTTGCTTGTTCTCACGTTTTGCAAGCGAACCGCACGATGCACCGCATTTCGTTCAAATCGTTCAAGAACTCTCGTATCTCGGACATCCGCGAGTGTTTCGCGTCGAAAACTTGGTCCCCGTCTGTTTTAGATGCTAAAAACGCGTATGACACTTGATTCGCACGAATCCGTTGAGAAATGGCCGAGATACGCCGTGTTACACTTCCGGAGGATGAAATCTTGCTAGTTCTCACGTTTTGCAAGCGAAAAGCACGATGCACCGCGTTTCGTTCAATTCGTTCAAGAACTCTCGTATCTCGGACATCCGCGAGTATTTCGCGTCGAAAACGTGGTCCCCGTCTGTTTTATCCGCTAAAAACGCGTATGACACTTGATTCGCACGAATCCGTTGAGAAATGGCCGAGATACGCCGTGTTACACTTCCGGACGATGAAGTCGTTCAATTCGTTCAAGAACTCTCGTATCTCGGACATCCGCGAGTGTTTCGCGTCGAAAACGTGGTCCCCGTCTGTTTTAGACGCTAAAAACGCGTATGACACTTGATTCGCACGAATCCGTTGAGAAATGGCCGAGATACGCCGTGTTACACTTCCGGACGATGAAATCTTGCTAGTTCTCACGTTTTGCAAGCGACAGGCACGATGCACCGCGCTTCGTTCAATTCGTTCAAGAACTCTCGTATCTCGGACATCCGCGAGTGTTTCGCGTCGAAAACGTGGTCCCCGTCTGTTTTAGACGCTAAAAACACGTATTACACTTGATTCGCACGAATCCGTTGAGAAATGGCCGAGATACGCCGTGTTACACTTCCGGACGATGAATTCGTTCAATTCGTTCAAGAACTCTCGTATCTCGGACATCCGCGAGTGTTTCGCGTCGAAAACGTGGTGCCCGTCTGTTTTAGACGCTAAAAACGCGTATGACACTTGATTCGCACGAATCCGTTGAGAAATGGCCGAGATACGCCGTGTTACACTTGCCGACGATGAAATCTTGCTAGTTCTCACGTTTTGCAAGCGAAACGCACGATGCACCGCGTTTCGTTCAATTCGTTCAAGAACTATCGTATCTCGGACATCCGCGAGTGTTTCGCGTCGAAAACGTGGTCCCCCTGTGTGTTTTAGACTCTAAAAACGCGTATGACCGTTGATTCGCACGAATCCGTTGAGAAATGGCCGAGATACGCCGTGTTACACTACCGGACGATGAATTCGTTCAATTCGTTGAAGAACTTTCGTATCTCGGACATCCGCGAGTGTTTCGCGTCGAAAACGTGGTCCCCGTCTGTTTTAGACGCTAAAAACGAGTATGACACTTGATTCGCACGAATCCGTTGAGAAATGGCCTAGACACGCCGTGTTACACTTCCGGACGATGAAATCTTGCTTGTTCTCACGTTTTGCAAGCGAACCGCACGATGCACCGCATTTCGTTCAAATCGTTCAAGAACTCTCGTATCTCGGACATCCGCGAGTGTTTCGCGTCGAAAACTTGGTCCCCGTCTGTTTTAGATGCTAAAAACGCGTATGACACTTGATTCGCACGAATCCGTTGAGAAATGGCCGAGATACGCCGTGTTACACTTCCGGAGGATGAAATCTTGCTAGTTCTCACGTTTTGCAAGCGAAAAGCACGATGCACCGCGTTTCGTTCAATTCGTTCAAGAACTCTCGTATCTCGGACATCCGCGAGTATTTCGCGTCGAAAACGTGGTCCCCGTCTGTTTTATCCGCTAAAAACGCGTATGACACTTGATTCGCACGAATCCGTTGAGAAATGGCCGAGATACGCCGTGTTACACTTCCGGACGATGAAGTCGTTCAATTCGTTCAAGAACTCTCGTATCTCGGACATCCGCGAGTGTTTCGCGTCGAAAACGTGGTCCCCGTCTGTTTTAGACGCTAAAAACGCGTATGACACTTGATTCGCACGAATCCGTTGAGAAATGGCCGAGATACACCGTGTTACACTTCCGGACGATGAAATCTTGCTAGTTCTCACGTTTTGCAAGCGAAAGGCACGATGCACCGCGCTTCGTTCAATTCGTTCAAGAACTCTCGTATCTCGGACATCCGCGAGTGTTTCGCGTCGAAAACGTGGTCCCCGTCTGTTTTAGACGCTAAAAACACGTATTACACTTGATTCGCACGAATCCGTTGAGAAATGGCCGAGATACGCCGTGTTACACTTCCGGACGATGAATTCGTTCAATTCGTTCAAGAACTCTCGTATCTCGGACATCCGCGAGTGTTTCGCGTCGAAAACGTGGTGCCCGTCTGTTTTAGACGCTAAAAACGCGTATGACACTTGATTCGCACGAATCCGTTGAGAAATGGCCGAGATACGCCGTGTTACACTACCGGACGATGAATTCGTTCAATTCGTTGAAGAACTTTCGTATCTCGGACATCCGCGAGTGTTTCGCGTCGAAAACGTGGTCCCCGTCTGTTTTAGACGCTATAAACGCGTATGACACTTGATTCGCACGAATCCGTTGAGAAATGGCCGAGATACGCCGTGTTACACTTCCGGACGATGAAATCTTGCTAGTTCTCACGTTTTGCAAGCGAAACGCACGATGCACCGCGTTTCGTTCAATTCGTTCAAGAACTCTCGTATCTCGGACATCCGCGAGTGTTTCGCGTCGAAAACGTGGTCCCCGTCTGTTTTAGACGCTAAAAACACGTATTACACTTGATTCGCACGAATCCGTTGAGAAATGGCCGAGATACGCCGTGTTACACTTCCGGACGATGAATTCGTTCAATTCGTTCAAGAAATCTCGTATCTCGGACATCCGCGAGTGTATCGCGTCGAAAACGTGGTCCCTGTCTGTTTTAGACGCTATAAACGCGTATGACACTTGATTCACACGAATCCGTTGAGAAATGGCCGAGATACGCCGTGTTACACTTCCGGACGATGAATTCGTTCAATTCGTTCAAGAACTTTCGTATCTCGGACATCCGCGAGTGTTTCGCGTCGAAAACGTGGTCCCCGTCTGCTTTAGACTCTAAAAACGCGTATGACACTTGATTCGCACGAATCCGTTGAGAAATGGCCGAGATACGCCGTGTTACACTTCCGGACGATAAAATCTTGCTAGTTCTCACGTTTTGCAAGCGAAACGCACGATGCACCGCGTTTCGTTCAATTCGTTCAAGAACTCTCGTATCTCGGACATCCGCGAGTATTTCGCGTCGAAAACGCGGTCCTCGTCTGTTTTAGACTCTAAAAACGCGTATGACACTTGATTCGCACTAATCCGTTGAGAAATGGCCGAGATACGCCGTGTTACACTTCCGGACGATGAATTCGTTCAATTCGTTCAAGAACTTTCGTATCTCGGACATTCGCGAGTGTTTCGCGTCGAAAACGTCGTCCCCGTCTGTTTTAGACTCTAAAAACGCGTATGACACTTGATTCGCACGAATCCGTTGAGAAATGGCCGAGATACGCCGTGTTACACTTCCGGACGATGAATTCGTTCAATTCGTTCAAGAACTCTCGTATCTCGGACATCCGCGAGTGTATCGCGTCGAAAACGTGGTCCCCGTGCGTTTTAGACGCTAAAAACGCGTATGACACTTGATTCGCACGAATCCGGTGAGAAATGGCCGAGATACGCCGTGTTGCACTTCCGGACGATGAATTCATTCAATTCGTTCAAGAACTCTCGTATCTCGGACATCCGCGAGTGTTTCGCGTCGAAAACGTGGTCCCCGTCTGTTTTAGACGCTAAAAACGCGTATGACACTTGATTCGCACGAATCCGTTGAGAAATGGCCGAGATACGTCGTGTTGCACTTCTGGACGATGAATTCGTTCAATTCGTTCAAGAACTCTCGTATCTCGGACATCCGCGAGTGTTTCGCGTCGAAAACGTGGTCCCCGTCTGTTTTAGACGCTATAAACGCGTATGACACTTGATTCGCACGAATCCGTTGAGAAATGGCCGAGATACGCCGTGTTACACTTCCGGACGATGAAATCTTGATAGTACTCACGTTTTGCAAGCGAAACGCACGATGCACCGCGTTTCGTTCAATTCGTTTAAGAAGTCTCGTATCTCGGACATCCGCGAGTGTTTCGCGTCGAAAACGTGGTCCCCGTCTGTTTTAGACGCTAAAAACGCGTATGACACTTGATTCGCACGAATCCGTTGAGAAATGGCCGAGATACGCCGTGTTACACTTCCGGACGATGAATTTGTCCAATTCGTCCGAGAACTCTCGTATCTCGGACATCCCCGAGTGTATCGCGTCGAAAACGTGGTCCCCGTGCGTTTTAGACGCTAAAAACGCGTATGACACTTGATTCGCACGAATCCGGTGAGAAATGGCCGAGATACGCCGTGTTGCACTTCCGGACGATGAATTCATTCAGTTTGTTCAAGAACTCTCGTATCTCGGACATCCGCGAGTGTTTCGCGTCGAAAACTTGGTCCCCGTCTGTTTTAGACGCTAAAAACGCGTATGACACTTGATTCGCACCAATCCGTTGAGAAATGGCCGAGATACGCCGTGTTACACTTCCGGACGATGAAATCTTGCTAGTTCTCACGTTTTGCAAGCGAAACGCACCAATGCACCGCGTTTCGTTCAATTCGTTCAAGAACTCTCGTATCTCGGACATCCGCGAGTATTTCGCGTCGAAAACGCGGTCCCCGTCCGTTTTAGACGCTAAAAACGCGTATGACACTTGATTCACACGAATCCGTGGAGAAATGGCCGAGATACGCCGGGTTACACTTCCGGACGATGAATTCGTTCAATTCGTTCAAGAACTCTCGTATCTCGGACATCCACGAGTGTTTCGCGTCGAAAACGTCGTCCCCGTCTGTTTTAGACTCTAAAAACGCGTATGACACTTGTTTCGCACGAATCCGTTGAGAAATGGCCGAGATACGCCGTGTTACACTTCCGGACGATGAATTCGTTCAATGCGTCCAAGAACTCTCGTATCTCGGACATCCGCGAGTATTTCGCGTCGAAAACGCGGTCCCCGTCCGTTTTAGGCGCTAAAAACGCGTATGACACTTGATTCGCACGAATCCGTTGAGAAATGGCCGAGATACGCCGTGTTACACTTCCGGACGATGAATTCGTTCAATTCGTTCAAGAACTCTCGTATCTCGGACATCCGCGAGTGTTTTGCGTCGAAAACGTGGTCCCCGTCTGTTTTAGACGCTAAAAACGCGGATGACACTTGATTCGCACCAATCCGTTGAGAAATGGCCGCGATACAGCGTGTTACACTTCCGGACGATGAAATCTTGCTAGTTCTCACATTTTGCAAGCGAACCGCACGATGCACCGCGTTTTGTTCAATTCGTTCAAGAACTCTCGTATCTCGGACATCCGCGAGTGTTTCGCGTCGAAAACGTGGTCCCCGTCTGTTTTAGACGCTAAAAACGCGAATGACACTTGATTCGCACCAATCCGTTGAGAAAGGGCCGAGATACGCCGTGTTACACTTCCGGACGATGAAATCTTGCTTGTTCTCACGTTTTGCAAGCGAAACGCACGATGCACCGCGTTTCGTTCAATTCGTTCAAGAACTCTCGTATCTCGGACATCCGCGAGTGTTTCGCGTCGAAAACGTGGTCCCCGTCTGTTTTAGACGCTAAAAACGAGTATGACACTTGATTCGCACAAATCCGTTGAGAAATGGCCTAGATACGCCGTGTTACACTTCCGGACGATGAAATCTTGCTTGTTCTCACGTTTTGCAAGCGAAACGCACGATGCACCGCGTTTCGTTCAATTCGTTCAAGAACTCTCCTATCTCGGACATCCGCGAGTGTTTCGCGTCGAAAACGTGGTCCCCGTCTGTTTTAGACGCTAAAAACGAGTATGACACTTGATTCGCACGAATCCGTTGAGAAATGGCCTAGATACGCCGTGTTACACTTCCGGACGATGAAATCTTGCTTGTTCTCACGTTTTGCAAGCGAACCGCACGATGCACCGCATTTCGTTCAAATCGTTCAAGAACTCTCGTATCTCGGACATCCGCGAGTGTTTCGCGTCGAAAACTTGGTCCCCGTCTGTTTTAGATGCTAAAAACGCGTATGACACTTGATTCGCACGAATCCGTTGAGAAATGGCCGAGATACGCCGTGTTACACTTCCGGAGGATGAAATCTTGCTAGTTCTCACGTTTTGCAAGCGAAAAGCACGATGCACCGCGTTTCGTTCAATTCGTTCAAGAACTCTCGTATCTCGGACATCCGCGAGTATTTCGCGTCGAAAACGTGGTCCCCGTCTGTTTTATCCGCTAAAAACGCGTATGACACTTGATTCGCACGAATCCGTTGAGAAATGGCCGAGATACGCCGTGTTACACTTCCGGACGATGAAGTCGTTCAATTCGTTCAAGAACTCTCGTATCTCGGACATCCGCGAGTGTTTCGCGTCGAAAACGTGGTCCCCGTCTGTTTTAGACGCTAAAAACGCGTATGACACTTGATTCGCACGAATCCGTTGAGAAATGGCCGAGATACGCCGTGTTACACTTCCGGACGATGAAATCTTGCTAGTTCTCACGTTTTGCAAGCGACAGGCACGATGCACCGCGCTTCGTTCAATTCGTTCAAGAACTCTCGTATCTCGGACATCCGCGAGTGTTTCGCGTCGAAAACGTGGTCCCCGTCTGTTTTAGACGCTAAAAACACGTATTACACTTGATTCGCACGAATCCGTTGAGAAATGGCCGAGATACGCCGTGTTACACTTCCGGACGATGAATTCGTTCAATTCGTTCAAGAACTCTCGTATCTCGGACATCCGCGAGTGTTTCGCGTCGAAAACGTGGTGCCCGTCTGTTTTAGACGCTAAAAACGCGTATGACACTTGATTCGCACGAATCCGTTGAGAAATGGCCGAGATACGCCGTGTTACACTTGCCGACGATGAAATCTTGCTAGTTCTCACGTTTTGCAAGCGAAACGCACGATGCACCGCGTTTCGTTCAATTCGTTCAAGAACTATCGTATCTCGGACATCCGCGAGTGTTTCGCGTCGAAAACGTGGTCCCCCTGTGTGTTTTAGACTCTAAAAACGCGTATGACCGTTGATTCGCACGAATCCGTTGAGAAATGGCCGAGATACGCCGTGTTACACTACCGGACGATGAATTCGTTCAATTCGTTGAAGAACTTTCGTATCTCGGACATCCGCGAGTGTTTCGCGTCGAAAACGTGGTCCCCGTCTGTTTTAGACGCTAAAAACGAGTATGACACTTGATTCGCACGAATCCGTTGAGAAATGGCCTAGACACGCCGTGTTACACTTCCGGACGATGAAATCTTGCTTGTTCTCACGTTTTGCAAGCGAACCGCACGATGCACCGCATTTCGTTCAAATCGTTCAAGAACTCTCGTATCTCGGACATCCGCGAGTGTTTCGCGTCGAAAACTTGGTCCCCGTCTGTTTTAGATGCTAAAAACGCGTATGACACTTGATTCGCACGAATCCGTTGAGAAATGGCCGAGATACGCCGTGTTACACTTCCGGAGGATGAAATCTTGCTAGTTCTCACGTTTTGCAAGCGAAAAGCACGATGCACCGCGTTTCGTTCAATTCGTTCAAGAACTCTCGTATCTCGGACATCCGCGAGTATTTCGCGTCGAAAACGTGGTCCCCGTCTGTTTATATCCGCTAAAAACGCGTATGACACTTGATTCGCACGAATCCGTTGAGAAATGGCCAAGATACGCCGTGTTACACTTCCGGACGATGAAGTCGTTCAATTCGTTCAAGAACTCTCGTATCTCGGACATCCGCGAGTGTTTCGCGTCGAAAACGTGGTCCCCGTCTGTTTTAGACGCTAAAAACGCGTATGACACTTGATTCGCACGAATCCGTTGAGAAATGGCCGAGATACACCGTGTTACACTTCCGGACGATGAAATCTTGCTAGTTCTCACGTTTTGCAAGCGAAAGGCACGATGCACCGCGCTTCGTTCAATTCGTTCAAGAACTCTCGTATCTCGGACATCCGCGAGTGTTTCGCGTCGAAAACGTGGTCCCCGTCTGTTTTAGACGCTAAAAACACGTATTACACTTGATTCGCACGAATCCGTTGAGAAATGGCCGAGATACGCCGTGTTACACTTCCGGACGATGAATTCGTTCAATTCGTTCAAGAACTCTCGTATCTCGGACATCCGCGAGTGTTTCGCGTCGAAAACGTGGTGCCCGTCTGTTTTAGACGCTAAAAACGCGTATGACACTTGATTCGCACGAATCCGTTGAGAAATGGCCGAGATACGCCGTGTTACACTACCGGACGATGAATTCGTTCAATTCGTTGAAGAACTTTCGTATCTCGGACATCCGCGAGTGTTTCGCGTCGAAAACGTGGTCCCCGTCTGTTTTAGACGCTATAAACGCGTATGACACTTGATTCGCACGAATCCGTTGAGAAATGGCCGAGATACGCCGTGTTACACTTCCGGACGATGAAATCTTGCTAGTTCTCACGTTTTGCAAGCGAAACGCACGATGCACCGCGTTTCGTTCAATTCGTTCAAGAACTCTCGTATCTCGGACATCCGCGAGTGTTTCGCGTCGAAAACGTGGTCCCCGTCTGTTTTAGACGCTAAAAACACGTATTACACTTGATTCGCACGAATCCGTTGAGAAATGGCCGAGATACGCCGTGTTACACTTCCGGACGATGAATTCGTTCAATTCGTTCAAGAAATCTCGTATCTCGGACATCCGCGAGTGTATCGCGTCGAAAACGTGGTCCCTGTCTGTTTTAGACGCTATAAACGCGTATGACACTTGATTCACACGAATCCGTTGAGAAATGGCCGAGATACGCCGTGTTACACTTCCGGACGATGAATTCGTTCAATTCGTTCAAGAACTTTCGTATCTCGGACATCCGCGAGTGTTTCGCGTCGAAAACGTGGTCCCCGTCTGCTTTAGACTCTAAAAACGCGTATGACACTTGATTCGCACGAATCCGTTGAGAAATGGCCGAGATACGCCGTGTTACACTTCCGGACGATAAAATCTTGCTAGTTCTCACGTTTTGCAAGCGAAACGCACGATGCACCGCGTTTCGTTCAATTCGTTCAAGAACTCTCGTATCTCGGACATCCGCGAGTATTTCGCGTCGAAAACGCGGTCCTCGTCTGTTTTAGACTCTAAAAACGCGTATGACACTTGATTCGCACTAATCCGTTGAGAAATGGCCGAGATACGCCGTGTTACACTTCCGGACGATGAATTCGTTCAATTCGTTCAAGAACTTTCGTATCTCGGACATTCGCGAGTGTTTCGCGTCGAAAACGTCGTCCCCGTCTGTTTTAGACTCTAAAAACGCGTATGACACTTGATTCGCACGAATCCGTTGAGAAATGGCCGAGATACGCCGTGTTACACTTCCGGACGATGAATTCGTTCAATTCGTTCAAGAACTCTCGTATCTCGGACATCCGCGAGTGTATCGCGTCGAAAACGTGGTCCCCGTGCGTTTTAGACGCTAAAAACGCGTATGACACTTGATTCGCACGAATCCGGTGAGAAATGGCCGAGATACGCCGTGTTGCACTTCCGGACGATGAATTCATTCAATTCGTTCAAGAACTCTCGTATCTCGGACATCCGCGAGTGTTTCGCGTCGAAAACGTGGTCCCCGTCTGTTTTAGACGCTAAAAACGCGTATGACACTTGATTCGCACGAATCCGTTGAGAAATGGCCGAGATACGTCGTGTTGCACTTCTGGACGATGAATTCGTTCAATTCGTTCAAGAACTCTCGTATCTCGGACATCCGCGAGGGTTTCGCGTCGAAAACGTGGTCCCCGTCTGTTTTAGACGCTATAAACGCGTATGACACTTGATTCGCACGAATCCGTTGAGAAATGGCCGAGATACGCCGTGTTGCACTTCCGGACGATGAAATCTTGATAGTACTCACGTTTTGCTAGCGAAACGCACGATGCACCGCGTTTCGTTCAATTCGTTCAAGAACTCTCGTATCTCGGACATCCGCGAGTGTTTCGCGTCGAAAACGTGGTCCCCGTCTGTTTTAGACGCTAAAAACGCGTATGACACTTGATTCGCACGAATCCGTTGAGAAATGGCCGAGATACGCCGGGTTACACTTCTGGACGATGAATTCGTTCAATTCGTTCAAGAACTCTCGTATCTCGGACATCCGCGAGTGTTTCGCGTCGAAAACGTGGTCCCCGTCTGTTTTAGACGCTATAAACGCGTATGACACTTGATTCGCACGAATCCGTTGAGAAATGGCCGAGATACGCCGTGTTACACTTCCGGACGATGAAATCTTGATAGTACTCACGTTTTGCAAGCGAAACGCACGATGCACCGCGTTTCGTTCAATTCGTTCAAGAACTCTCGTATCTCGGACATCCGCGAGTGTTTCGCGTCGAAAACGTGGTCCCCGTCTGTTTTAGACGCTAAAAACGCGTATGACACTTGATTCGCACGAATCCGTTGAGAAATGGCCGAGATACGCCGTGTTACACTTCCGGACGATGAATTCGTTCAATTCGTTCAAGAACTTTCGTATCTCGGACATCCGCGAGTGTTTCGCGTCGAAAACGCGGTCCCCGGCTGTTTTAGACGCTAAAAACGCGTATGACACTTGTTTCGCACGAATCCGTTGAGAAATGGCCGAGATACGCCGTGTTACACTTCCGGACGATGAAATCTTGCTAGTTATCGCGTTTTGCAAGCGAAACACACGATGCACCGCGTTTCGTTCAATTCGTTCAGAACTCTCGTATCTCGGACATCCGCGAGTGTTTCGCGTCGAAAACGTGTTCCCCATCTGTTTTAGGACTCTAAAAACGCGTATGACACTTGATTCGCACGAATCCGTTGAGAAATGGCCGAGATACGCCGTGTTACACTTCCGGACGATGAATTCGTTCATTCGTTCAAGAACTTTCGTATCTCGGACATTCGCGAGTGTTTCGCGTCGAAAACGTCGTCCCCGTCTGTTTTAGACTCTAAAAACGCGTATGACACTTGATTCGCACGAATCCGTTGAGAAATGGCCGAGATACGCCGTGTTACACTTCCGGACGATGAATTCGTTCAATTCGTTCAAGAACTTTCGTATCTCGGACATCCGCGAGTGTTTCGCGTCGAAACGTGGTCCCCGTCTGTTTTAGACGCTAAAAACGCGTATGACACTTGATTCGCACGAATCCGTTGAGAATGGCCGAGATACGTCGTGTTGCACTTCTGGACGATGAATTCGTTCAATTCGTTCAAGAACTCTCGTATCTCGGACATCCGCGAGGGTTTCGCGTCGAAACGTGGTCCCCGTCTGTTTTAGACGCTATAAACGCGTATGGACACTTGATTCGCACGAATCCGTTGAGAAATGGCCGAGATACGCCGTGTTACACTTCCGGACGATTGAATCTTGATAGTACTCACGTTTGCAAGCGAAACGTACGATGCACCGCGTTTCGTTCAATTCGTTCAAGAACTCTCGTATCTCGGACATCCGCGAGTGTTTCGCGTCGAAAACGTGGTCCCCGTCTGTTTTAGACGCTAAAAACGCGTATGACACTTGATTCGCACGAATCCGTGAGAAATGGCCGATATACGCCGGGTTACACTTCTGGACGATGAATTCGTTCAATTCGTTTCAAGAACTCTCGTATCTCGGACATCCGCGAGTGTTTCGCGTCGAAAACGTGGTCCCCGTCTGTTTTAGACGCTATAAACGCGTATGACACTTGATTCGCACGAATCCGTTGAGAAATGGCCGAGATACGCCGTGTTACACTTCCGGACGATGAAATCTTGATAGTACTCACGTTTTGCAAGCGAAACGCACGATGCACCGCGTTTCGTTCAATTCGTTCAAGAACTCTCGTATCTCGGACATCCGCGAGTGTTTCGCGTCGAAAACGTGGTCCCCGTCTGTTTTAGACGCTAAAAACGCGTATGAACACTTGATTCGCACGAATCCGTTGAGAAATGGACGAGATACGCCGTGTTACACTTCCGGACGATGAATTCGTTCATTCGTTCAAGAACTTTCGTATCTCGGACATCCGCGAGTGTTTCGCGTCGAAAACGCGGTGCCCGGCTGTTTTAGACGCTAAAAACGCGTATGACACTTGTTTCGCACGAATCCGTTGAGAAATGGCCGAGATACGCCGTGTTACACTTCCGACGATGAAATCTTGCTAGTTATCGCGTTTTGCAAGCGAAACCACACGATCGCACCGCGTTTCGTTCAATTCGTTCAGAACTCTCGTATCTCGGACATCCGCGAGTGTTTCGCGTCGAAAACGTGTTCCCCATCTGTTTTTAGACGCTAAAAACGCGTATGACACTTGATTTCGCACGAATCCGTTGAGAAATGGCCGAGATACGCCGGGTTACCACTTCCGGACGATGAATTCGTTCAATTCGTTCAAGAACTCTCGTAGCTCGGACATCCGCGAGTGTTTCGCGTCGAAAACGTCGTCCCCGTCTGTTTTAGACTCCTAAAAACGCGTATGACACTTGATTCGCACGAATCCGTTGAGAAATGGCCGAGATACGCCGTGTTACACTTCCGGACGATGAATTCGTTCAATTCGTTCAAGAACTCTCGTATCTCGGACATCCGCGAGTGTATCGCGTCGAAAACGTGGTCCCGTGCGTTTTAGACGCTAAAAACGCGTATGACACTTGATTCGCACGAATCCGGTGAGAAATGGCCGAGATACGCCGTGTTGCACTTCCGGACGATGAAATCTTGATAGTACTCACGTTTTGCAAGCGAAACGCACGATGCACCGCGTTTCGTTCAATTCGTTCAAGAACTCTCGTATCTCGGACATCCGCGAGTGTTTCGCGTCGAAAACGTGGTCCCCGTCTGTTTTAGACGCTAAAAACGCGTATGACACTTGATTCGCACGAATCCGTTGAGAAATGGCCGAGATACGCCCGTGTTACACTTCCGGACGATGAATTCGTTCAATTCGTTCAAGAACTTTCGTATCTCGGACATCCGCGAGTGTTTCGCGTCGAAACGTTGTGCCCGTCTGTTTTAGACGCTAAAAACGCGTATGACACTTGATTCGCACGAATCCGTTGAGAAATGGCCGAGATACGCCATGTTACACTTCCCGACGATGAAATCTTGCTAGTTCTCACGTTTTGCAAGCGAAACGCACGATGCACCGCGTTTCGTTCAATTCGTTCAAGAACTATCGTATCTCGGACATCCGCGAGTGTTTCGCGTCGAAAACGTGTCCCCCTGTGTGTTTTAGACTCTAAAAACGCGTATGACACTTGATTCGCACGAATCCGTTGAGAAATGCCGAGATACGCCGTGTTACACTCCGGACGATGAATTCGTTCAATTCGTTCAAGAACTTTCGTATCTCGGACATTCGCGAGTGTTTCGCGTCGAAAAACGTCGTCCCCGTCTGTTTTAGACTCTAAAAACGCGTATGACACTTGATTCGCACGAATCCGTTGAGAAATGGCCGAGATACGCCGTGTTACACTTCCGGACGATGAATTCGTTCAATTCGTTCAAGAACTTTCGTATCTCGGACATCCGCGAGTGTTTTCGCGTCGAAAACGTGGTCCCCCGTCTGTTTTAGACGCTAAAAACGCGTATGACACTTGATTCGCACGAATCCGTTGAGAAATGGCCGAGATACGTCGTGTTGCACTTCTGGACGATGAATTCGTTCAATTCGTTCAAGAACTCTCGTATCTCGGACATCCGCGAGGGTTTCGCGTCGAAAACGTGGTCCCCGTCTGTTTTAGACGCTATAAACGCGTATGACACTTGATTCGCACGAATCCGTTGAGAAATGGCCGAGATACGCCGTGTTACACTTCCGGACGATGAAATCTTGATAGTACTCATGTTTTGCAAGCGAAACGTACGAGCACCGCGTTTCGTTCAATTCGTTCAAGAACTCTCGTATCTCGGACATCCGCGAGTGTTTCGCGTCGAAAACGTGGTCCCGTCTGTTTTAGACGCTAAAAACGCGTATGACACTTGATTCGCACGAATCCGTTGAGAAATGGCCGATATACGCCGGGTTACACTTCTGGACGATGAATTCGTTCAATTCGTTCAAGAACTCTCGTATCTCGGACATCCGCGAGTGTTTCGCGTCGAAAACGTGGTCCCCGTCTGTTTTAGACGCTATAAACGCGTATGACACTTGATTCGCACGAATCCGTTGAGAAATGGCCGAGATACGCCGTGTTACACTTCCGGACGATGAAATCTTGATAGTACTCACGTTTTGCAAGCGAAACGCACGATGCACCGCGTTTCGTTCAATTCGTTCAAGAACTCTCGTATCTCGGACATCCGCGAGTGTTTCGCGTCGAAAACGTGGTCCCCGTCTGTTTTAGACGCTAAAAACGCGTATGACACTTGATTCGCACGAATCCGTTGAGAAATGGACGAGATACGCCGTGTTACACTTCGGACGATGAATTCGTTCAATTCGTTCAAGAACTTTCGTATCTCGGACATCCGCGAGTGTTTCGCGTCGAAAACGCGGTTGCCCGGCTGTTTTAGACGCTAAAAACGCGTATGACACTTGTTTCGCACGAATCCGTTGAGAAATGGCCGAGATACGCACGTGTTACACTTCCGGACGATGAAATCTTGCTAGTTATCGCGTTTTGCAAGCGAAACACACGATGCACCGCGTTTCGTTCAATTCGTTCAGAACTCTCGTATCTCGGACATCCGCGAGTGTTTCGCGTCGAAAACGTGTTCCCCATCTGTTTTAGACGCTAAAAACGCGTATGACACTTGATTTGCACGAAGACGTTGAGAAATGGCCGAGATACGCCGGGTTACACTTCCGGACGATGAATTCGTTCAATTCGTTCAAGAACTCTCGTAGCTCGGACATCCGCGAGTGTATCGCGTCGAAAACGTCGTCCCCGTCTGTTTTAGACTCTAAAACGCGTATGACACTTGATTCGCACTAATCCGTTGAGAAATGGCCGAGATACGCCGTGTTACA
>CAWWDK010000342.1:0-87738 GCA_963942575.1 Priocnemis perturbator | reverse complement strand
AACGAAACGCGGTGCATCGTGTGTCGCGCTTGCAAAACGCGAGAACTAGCAAGATTTCATCGTCCGCAAGTGTAACACGGCGTATCTCGGCCATTTCTCAACGGATTCGTGCGAATCAAGTGTCATACGCGTTTTTAGCGTCTAAAACGCACGGGGAGCACGTTTTCGACGCGAAAAACTCGCGGATGTCCGAGATACGAGAGTTCTTGAACGAATCGAACGAAACGCGGTGCATCGTGTGTCGCGCTTGCAAAACGCGAGAACTAGCAAGATTTCATCGTCCGCAAGTGTAACACGGCGTATCTCGGCCATTTCTCAACGGATTCGTGCGAATCAAGTGTCATACGCGTTTTTAGCGTCTAAAACGCACGGGGAGCACGTTTTCGACGCGAAAAACTCGCGGATGTCCGAGATACGAGAGTTCTTGAACGAATCGAACGAAACGCGGTGCATCGTGTGTCGCGCTTGCAAAACGCGAGAACTAGCAAGATTTCATCGTCCGCAAGTGTAACACGGCGTATCTCGGCCATTTCTCAACGGATTCGTGCGAATCAAGTGTCATACGCGTTTTTAGCGTCTAAAACGCACGGGGAGCACGTTTTCGACGCGAAAAACTCGCGGATGTCCGAGATACGAGAGTTCTTGAACGAATCGAACGAAACGCGGTGCATCGTGTGTCGCGCTTGCAAAACGCGAGAACTAGCAAGATTTCATCGTCCGCAAGTGTAACACGGCGTATCTCGGCCATTTCTCAACGGATTCGTGCGAATCAAGTGTCATACGCGTTTTTAGCGTCTAAAACGCACGGGGAGCACGTTTTCGACGCGAAAAACTCGCGGATGTCCGAGATACGAGAGTTCTTGAACGAATCGAACGAAACGCGGTGCATCGTGTGTCGCGCTTGCAAAACGCGAGAACTAGCAAGATTTCATCGTCCGCAAGTGTAACACGGCGTATCTCGGCCATTTCTCAACGGATTCGTGCGAATCAAGTGTCATACGCGTTTTTAGCGTCTAAAACGCACGGGGAGCACGTTTTCGACGCGAAAAACTCGCGGATGTCCGAGATACGAGAGTTCTTGAACGAATCGAACGAAACGCGGTGCATCGTGTGTCGCGCTTGCAAAACGCGAGAACTAGCAAGATTTCATCGTCCGCAAGTGTAACACGGCGTATCTCGGCCATTTCTCAACGGATTCGTGCGAATCAAGTGTCATACGCGTTTTTAGCGTCTAAAACGCACGGGGAGCACGTTTTCGACGCGAAAAACTCGCGGATGTCCGAGATACGAGAGTTCTTGAACGAATCGAACGAAACGCGGTGCATCGTGTGTCGCGCTTGCAAAACGCGAGAACTAGCAAGATTTCATCGTCCGCAAGTGTAACACGGCGTATCTCGGCCATTTCTCAACGGATTCGTGCGAATCAAGTGTCATACGCGTTTTTAGCGTCTAAAACGCACGGGGAGCACGTTTTCGACGCGAAAAACTCGCGGATGTCCGAGATACGAGAGTTCTTGAACGAATCGAACGAAACGCGGTGCATCGTGTGTCGCGCTTGCAAAACGCGAGAACTAGCAAGATTTCATCGTCCGCAAGTGTAACACGGCGTATCTCGGCCATTTCTCAACGGATTCGTGCGAATCAAGTGTCATACGCGTTTTTAGCGTCTAAAACGCACGGGGAGCACGTTTTCGACGCGAAAAACTCGCGGATGTCCGAGATACGAGAGTTCTTGAACGAATCGAACGAAACGCGGTGCATCGTGTGTCGCGCTTGCAAAACGCGAGAACTAGCAAGATTTCATCGTCCGCAAGTGTAACACGGCGTATCTCGGCCATTTCTCAACGGATTCGTGCGAATCAAGTGTCATACGCGTTTTTAGCGTCTAAAACGCACGGGGAGCACGTTTTCGACGCGAAAAACTCGCGGATGTCCGAGATACGAGAGTTCTTGAACGAATCGAACGAAACGCGGTGCATCGTGTGTCGCGCTTGCAAAACGCGAGAACTAGCAAGATTTCATCGTCCGCAAGTGTAACACGGCGTATCTCGGCCATTTCTCAACGGATTCGTGCGAATCAAGTGTCATACGCGTTTTTAGCGTCTAAAACGCACGGGGAGCACGTTTTCGACGCGAAAAACTCGCGGATGTCCGAGATACGAGAGTTCTTGAACGAATCGAACGAAACGCGGTGCATCGTGTGTCGCGCTTGCAAAACGCGAGAACTAGCAAGATTTCATCGTCCGCAAGTGTAACACGGCGTATCTCGGCCATTTCTCAACGGATTCGTGCGAATCAAGTGTCATACGCGTTTTTAGCGTCTAAAACGCACGGGGAGCACGTTTTCGACGCGAAAAACTCGCGGATGTCCGAGATACGAGAGTTCTTGAACGAATCGAACGAAACGCGGTGCATCGTGTGTCGCGCTTGCAAAACGCGAGAACTAGCAAGATTTCATCGTCCGCAAGTGTAACACGGCGTATCTCGGCCATTTCTCAACGGATTCGTGCGAATCAAGTGTCATACGCGTTTTTAGCGTCTAAAACGCACGGGGAGCACGTTTTCGACGCGAAAAACTCGCGGATGTCCGAGATACGAGAGTTCTTGAACGAATCGAACGAAACGCGGTGCATCGTGTGTCGCGCTTGCAAAACGCGAGAACTAGCAAGATTTCATCGTCCGCAAGTGTAACACGGCGTATCTCGGCCATTTCTCAACGGATTCGTGCGAATCAAGTGTCATACGCGTTTTTAGCGTCTAAAACGCACGGGGAGCACGTTTTCGACGCGAAAAACTCGCGGATGTCCGAGATACGAGAGTTCTTGAACGAATCGAACGAAACGCGGTGCATCGTGTGTCGCGCTTGCAAAACGCGAGAACTAGCAAGATTTCATCGTCCGCAAGTGTAACATGGCGTATCTCGGCCATTTCTCAACGGATTCGTGCGAATCAAGTGTCATACGCGTTTTTAGCGTCTAAAACGCACGGGGAGCACGTTTTCGACGCGAAAAACTCGCGGATGTCCGAGATACGAGAGTTCTTGAACGAATCGAACGAAACGCGGTGCATCGTGTGTCGCGCTTGCAAAACGCGAGAACTAGCAAGATTTCATCGTCCGCAAGTGTAACACGGCGTATCTCGGCCATTTCTCAACGGATTCGTGCGAATCAAGTGTCATACGCGTTTTTAGCGTCTAAAACGCACGGGGAGCACGTTTTAAACTCGCGGATGTCCGAGATACGAGAGTTTCTTGAACGAATCGAACGAAACCGCGGGCATCGTGTGTCGCGCTGCAAAACCGCGAGAACTAGCAAGATTTCATCGTCCGCAAGTGTTAAACACGGCGTATCTCGGCATTTTCTCAACGGATTCGTGCGAATCAAGTGTCATACGCGTTTTTAGCGTCTAAACGCACGGGGATAGCACGTTTCGACGCGTAAAACTCGCGGATGTCCGAGATACGAGAGTTCTGAACGAATCGAACGAAACGCGGTTGCATCGTGTGTCGCGCTTGCAAAACGCGAGAACTAGCAAGATTTCATCGTCCCGCAAGTGTAACACGGCGTATCTCGGCCATTTCTCAACGGATTCGTGCGAATCAAGTGTCATACGCGTTTTTAGCGTCTAAAACGCACGGGGGAGCACGTTTTCGACGCGAAAAACTCGCGGATGTCCGAGATACGAGAGTTCTTGAACGAATCGAACGAAACGCGGTGCATCGTGTGTCGCGCTTGCAAAACGCGAGAACTAGCAAGATTTCATCGTCCGCAAGTGTAACACGGCGTATCTCGGCCATTTCTCAACGGATTCGTGCGAATCAAGTGTCATACGCGTTTTTAGCGTCTAAAACGCACGGGGAGCACGTTTTCGACGCGAAAAACTCGCGGATTGTCCCGAGATACGAGAGTTCTTGAACGAATCGAACGAAACGCGGTGCATCGTGTGTCGCGCTTGCAAAACGCGAGAACTAGCAAGATTTCATCGTCCGCAAGTGTAACACGGCGTATCTCGGCCATTTCTCAACGGATTCGTGCGAATCAAGTGTCATTACGCGTTTTTAGCGTCTAAAACGCACGGGGAGCACGTTTTCGACGCGAAAAACTCGCGGATGTCCGAGATACGAGAGTTCTTGAACGAATCGAACGAAACGCGGTGCATCGTGTGTCGCGCTTGCAAAACGCGAGAACTAGCAAGATTTCATCGTCCGCAAGTGTAACACGGCGTATCTCGGCCATTTCTCAACGGATTCGTGCGAATCAAGTGTCATACGCGTTTTTAGCGTCTAAAACGCACGGGGAGCACGTTTTCGACGCGAAAAACTCGCGGATGTCCGAGATACGAGAGTTCTTGAACGAATCGAACGAAACGCGGTGCATCGTGTGTCGCGCTTGCAAAACGCGAGAACTAGCAAGATTTCATCGTCCGCAAGTGTAACACGGCGTATCTCGGCCATTTCTCAACGGATTCGTGCGAATCAAGTGTCATACGCGTTTTTAGCGTCTAAAACGCACGGGGAGCACGTTTTCGACGCGAAAAACTCGCGGATGTCCGAGATACGAGAGTTCTTGAACGAATCGAACGAAACGCGGTGCATCGTGTGTCGCGCTTGCAAAACGCGAGAACTAGCAAGATTTCATCGTCCCGCAAGTGTAACACGGCGTATCTCGGCCATTTCTCAACGGATTCGTGCGAATCAAGTGTCATACGCGTTTTTAGCGTCTAAAACGCACGGGGAGCACGTTTTCGACGCGAAAAACTCGCGGATGTCCGAGATACGAGAGTTCTTGAACGAATCGAACGAAACGCGGTGCATCGTGTGTCGCGCTTGCAAAACGCGAGAACTAGCAAGATTTCATCGTCCGCAAGTGTAACACGGCGTATCTCGGCCATTTCTCAACGGATTCGTGCGAATCAAGTGTCATACGCGTTTTTAGCGTCTAAAACGCACGGGGAGCACGTTTTCGACGCGAAAAACTCGCGGATGTCCGAGATACGAGAGTTCTTGAACGAATCGAACGAAACGCGGTGCATCGTGTGTCGCGCTTGCAAAACGCGAGAACTAGCAAGATTTCATCGTCCGCAAGTGTAACACGGCGTATCTCGGCCATTTCTCAACGGATTCGTGCGAATCAAGTGTCATACGCGTTTTTAGCGTCTAAAACGCACGGGGAGCACGTTTTCGACGCGAAAAACTCGCGGATGTCCGAGATACGAGAGTTCTTGAACGAATCGAACGAAACGCGGTGCATCGTGTGTCGCGCTTGCAAAACGCGAGAACTAGCAAGATTTCATCGTCCGCAAGTGTAACACGGCGTATCTCGGCCATTTCTCAACGGATTCGTGCGAATCAAGTGTCATACGCGTTTTTAGCGTCTAAAACGCACGGGGAGCACGTTTTCGACGCGAAAAACTCGCGGATGTCCGAGATACGAGAGTTCTTGAACGAATCGAACGAAACGCGGTGCATCGTGTGTCGCGCTTGCAAAACGCGAGAACTAGCAAGATTTCATCGTCCGCAAGTGTTACACGGCGTATCTCGGCCATTTCTCAACGGATTCGTGCGAATCAAGTGTCATACGCGTTTTTAGCGTCTAAAACGCACGGGGAGCACGTTTTCGACGCGAAAAACTCGCGGATGTCCGAGATACGAGAGTTCTTGAACGAATCGAACGAAACGCGGTGCATCGTGTGTCGCGCTTGCAAAACGCGAGAACTAGCAAGATTTCATCGTCCGCAAGTGTAACACGGCGTATCTCGGCCATTTCTCAACGGATTCGTGCGAATCAAGTGTCATACGCGTTTTTAGCGTCTAAAACGCACGGGGAGCACGTTTTCGACGCGAAAAACTCGCGGATGTCCGAGATACGAGAGTTCTTGAACGAATCGAACGAAACGCGGTGCATCGTGTGTCGCGCTTGCAAAACGCGAGAACTAGCAAGATTTCATCGTCCGCAAGTGTAACACGGCGTATCTCGGCCATTTCTCAACGGATTCGTGCGAATCAAGTGTCATACGCGTTTTTAGCGTCTAAAACGCACGGGGAGCACGTTTTCGACGCGAAAAACTCGCGGATGTCCGAGATACGAGAGTTCTTGAACGAATCGAACGAAACGCGGTGCATCGTGTGTCGCGCTTGCAAAACGCGAGAACTAGCAAGATTTCATCGTCCGCAAGTGTAACACGGCGTATCTCGGCCATTTCTCAACGGATTCGTGCGAATCAAGTGTCATACGCGTTTTTAGCGTCTAAAACGCACGGGGAGCACGTTTTCGACGCGAAAAACTCGCGGATGTCCGAGATACGAGAGTTCTTGAACGAATCGAACGAAACGCGGTGCATCGTGTGTCGCGCTTGCAAAACGCGAGAACTAGCAAGATTTCATCGTCCGCAAGTGTAACACGGCGTATCTCGGCCATTTCTCAACGGATTCGTGCGAATCAAGTGTCATACGCGTTTTTAGCGTCTAAAACGCACGGGGAGCACGTTTTCGATGCGAAAAACTCGCGGATGTCCGAGATACGAGAGTTCTTGAACGAATCGAACGAAACGCGGTGCATCGTGTGTCGCGCTTGCAAAACGCGAGAACTAGCAAGATTTCATCGTCCGCAAGTGTAACACGGCGTATCTCGGCCATTTCTCAACGGATTCGTGCGAATCAAGTGTCATACGCGTTTTTAGCGTCTAAAACGCACGGGGAGCACGTTTTCGACGCGAAAAACTCGCGGATGTCCGAGATACGAGAGTTCTTGAACGAATCGAACGAAACGCGGTGCATCGTGTGTCGCGCTTGCAAAACGCGAGAACTAGCAAGATTTCATCGTCCGCAAGTGTAACACGGCGTATCTCGGCCATTTCTCAACGGATTCGTGCGAATCAAGTGTCATACGCGTTTTTAGCGTCTAAAACGCACGGGGAGCACGTTTTCGACGCGAAAAACTCGCGGATGTCCGAGATACGAGAGTTCTTGAACGAATGGAACGAAACGCGGTGCATCGTGTGTCGCGCTTGCAAAACGCGAGAACTAGCAAGATTTCATCGTCCGCAAGTGTAACACGGCGTATCTCGGCCATTTCTCAACGGATTCGTGCGAATCAAGTGTCATACGCGTTTTTAGCGTCTAAAACGCACGGGGAGCACGTTTTCGACGCGAAAAACTCGCGGATGTCCGAGATACGAGAGTTCTTGAACGAATCGAACGAAACGCGGTGCATCGTGTGTCGCGCTTGCAAAACGCGAGAACTAGCAAGATTTCATCGTCCGCAAGTGTAACACGGCGTATCTCGGCCATTTCTCAACGGATTCGTGCGAATCAAGTGTCATACGCGTTTTTAGCGTCTAAAACGCACGGGGAGCACGTTTTCGACGCGAAAAACTCGCGGATGTCCGAGATACGAGAGTTCTTGAACGAATCGAACGAAACGCGGTGCATCGTGTGTCGCGCTTGCAAAACGCGAGAACTAGCAAGATTTCATCGTCCGCAAGTGTTACACGGCGTATCTCGGCCATTTCTCAACGGATTCGTGCGAATCAAGTGTCATACGCGTTTTTAGCGTCTAAAACGCACGGGGAGCACGTTTTCGACGCGAAAAACTCGCGGATGTCCGAGATACGAGAGTTCTTGAACGAATCGAACGAAACGCGGTGCATCGTGTGTCGCGCTTGCAAAACGCGAGAACTAGCAAGATTTCATCGTCCGCAAGTGTAACACGGCGTATCTCGGCCATTTCTCAACGGATTCGTGCGAATCAAGTGTCATACGCGTTTTTAGCGTCTAAAACGCACGGGGAGCACGTTTTCGACGCGAAAAACTCGCGGATGTCCGAGATACGAGAGTTCTTGAACGAATCGAACGAAACGCGGTGCATCGTGTGTCGCGCTTGCAAAAACGCGAGAACTAGCAAGATTTCATCGTCCGCAAGTGTAACACGGCGTATCTCGGCCATTTCTCAACGGATTCGTGCGTGTTTGAGATTGGCGCCACGACGAGCGTGCCATCCGCGCGCATCATCACATGTCTTGAGCAATTCACGCGAATGCGTAATCCGTCTCGCGCACCTACGACTCACGCGTGTCTAGCACGCATTGGTCAACTCATTAATCGCGTTGCTCATTGGAGCAGGTGAGAAACGGCGAATTCACGCGGATCCGGCAGCGGCAGTTGCTGTTTGCTCGCTACGCGCTACACACACTCGTTTTTCTTTGCTCTGCCACGTGCCCGCGTGCTGAGTTTTCCGTGCGTTTTTACGCCTTAGCTATACCAGAATTGTGCGCTTTCATCGCATCTTTGTACCGACGCGTGCGTGTAGTAAAAGTATACGATAGTAACTTAAAGAAATCCGATCGCCTTTCGTCGTCAACGATAGGCTGCTCCCGCTCACCCGAGCTCCGCCATTAATCGTGTAATTACCCTGCCTTCCCTGGCGGCTACGGCGACGTATCCCCGCGTGCGCCCTTTTATGTGGCCGTCCGACTTCCTTCCTATTTCCTAGGATAAGACTTGTGGACGTTACCGCGGTCTTATTCCATCCGTTGTTACCGAGGCATTCGTTCTGACGGTGGGTTAGTCGAACCTCCGCCCTCCTCCCCGTGCCCGAATATCTCTAACGAAGAGAGTCGCGTCGCGTAGTACTTTACATGTAAAATAAGTGAATTTTAAGTAATAAACGACGGTGCTGTGTTCAGTGTCTAATATAAATCACGCGTGCGTTACATTGCTTTTACACCTCGATCGCTGCCCCCAGTAAAACTAGTTCCCCCATACAGTCCACTTTCCTTCCTTTCCCTCAATGCCTCATGCGCATACAAATGGTCCTTCGAGCCGGATAATCGAGGTGTAGATAAGTAAAGTGAGTGCGTGTGTTTTTGGTTCGTGTGCTACGACCGCCAAAAGAAGATAGTCACCGCACGTGGTCAGCCAGCGCCGCCATCTTACCTCGCCGTCTGCGGAGCCAGCATCGCCCGCACACATTTGCTCAGTTGACGCCATCTTGTCTCCTCACCGTGCCGACGCCGCCCGACGCCTGCGCCGACAGATCGCGCTCAACTGCGAGCTAACCTCAAACCCTGTCTGTAGAGCCTTTGTTTACTTTGCGTCATAATCTTTCGTGTAAGCGTATAGAATCTGTTCTCCTCGGGTTGTTTCTTTCTTTAGTTATTCTGGCATATCATGACGAGGATCGAGGAACTGATTTCCGCGCAACTCGCTTGCCAGGAACAGATAGAGTACCGACTCTCAAGCTTTATCAAGCTTGCGAAACCAAAGAGGACGCTTACCGCCATCGAGAGCCGACTCGATGACGTCCAACGAACCTGGGAAGAGTGTCGAACCCGTCATTTGGACATCCTTACTCTCGCCGATGACACGTTCAAGAAGACGCACAAGTATTTTCTTGAGGACACCTTCGCCGGTATAACCGATTCGATGGACGAAACACGCGACGCCCTACGGGAGCATCTTGCGACTATAGCGCCGCCATTGAGCCCAGCTCCCAATCACCCAGGTGACGAAGCCTACTCGCTCGCGTCTCGACCGATGCAGATGACGCTTCCTGCTATTACGTTACCCAAGTTTAATGGGGACCTTTCGGCGTGGCCTAGTTTTAGGGACGTATTCAAGTCTTTGGTAGCTTCGCGCGTAGATTTATCTAACCTCCAACGGCTGCATTACTTAAAGGCCAGTCTACAAGGGGAGGCTGCACGTCTTCTGACGAATACCCCAATCGTGGAGTCACGCTACACAGAGGCTTGGACGCTACTTACTGAGCGATACGAACGCAAGCGCGCTATTCTCTACTCGACACTCCAACGCATAATGGACGTTCCTAGGGTAACTTCCGGATCGGTACGCGAGCTCAAATCCTTGTTGGACGTAAGCAGGGAGGTAAGGGCTGCCTTCTCATGTGAATCTCGTCTTGCGGAATTAGGCGAAGACGCGTTTGTGTATTGGGTAGTATCTAAACTAGATAAAGGCACACGTCGAGATTGGGAATTGTCGCTCCCGGATGCCAATGTTATGCCAACGTTCACGACGCTTTCGGAGTTCTTGAATAAGCGCATCGGCGCCTGGGAAACCTCGGACCCTTCCGTTGTAACTGAGCCGGTCTCACGTAGTAGTAAGCCCAAGAGTGAATCTACACGAACGCACCAAGTCTGCACTGCGCGTAATAATGCTCCTAGTTTTAGCACTGCGTCGCGCCCCTCCGCCAGGCTAACGTGCGTCTGCTGCGGGGGGTCTCATCTCACCTATCAGTGTCCTACGTTTTTAAGCCTTTCTGTCACACAGCGCTTAACTTTGATACAAAAGCAGCGCCGCTGCGTAAACTGCTTCGCCCCTGGTCACTCAGCCAAGCAGTGTACTGGCAAGTACCGTTGCCGACTGTGTCAGCAGAACCACCATACTCTGTTGCACTTACCGCCCCGATCTCCTGCAGGTGACGGGGATAAACCCATTCCTCAACCCCCGGCTCTTGCTCCCGCGAACTCCTTCGTCGAAGAAGCCGCCCCCACTACTTCCAGTAGTCTTTCTCAGGCCGGGTCATGTCGAACCGTACTCCCTACCGCTTCTGTAGTGCTAATGGGCACTTCGGGACGCGCAGTAGAAGTCCGGGCGTTATTAGATCAGGGCTCCCAGTCTTCGTTTATGTCAGAGTCCTTGATGCAGATTTTACGACCGTTTGTCAAGCCGGTATCGGTAAATGTCACCGGTATCGGAGCCGCCTCCGTCGGAGCGGCACGCCATTCCGCGACCGTGACCGTACGGGCCCGATCTGGGGACCCCTCCGACACCACTATTTCCGTATTAGTCTTGGCTAAACTTACCGCGTATGTACCTCCGCCGGTTCCGGTCAACGCTGACTTGTCGCATCTCTCCATGCTACCACTTGCTGATCGTGCCCCTTTCTCCAATGCCGCGATACACTTGATAATTGGTGCTGACTATTATTGTCAATTCCTCCGCGAGGGCCTAATCATTGGCCCCCCTAATTCCCCCTCCGCGCAGAATACCGCGTTCGGATGGGTGCTGTCCGGTCAGCTATCGTCTCTGGTAAAGGAATCCGCCTCCTGCCATTTGGCTACATCGGGTCCGGACCCCCTGCACGACTTACTGCATGCGTTCTGGGAGGTGGAGGAAGTGCCCTCGGTTACTCCGGTGTCCGCCGAAGATGAGGCCTGCGAGGTGCATTTTCTTCAGACTCATATACGACTACCTGACGGACGGTATTCCGTTCGTCTCCCCTTCCGGGAATCACAACCTCTCCCGATAGGTGATACCTCGTGTATGGCAATGCGTATTTTGCTCGCGAGTGAAGCACGTCTGAACAAACAGCCGGACCTGGCTCGCGTGTATAATGAGTTCTTGCGCGAATACGAAGAGTTAGGCCATATGAGCAAGGTTCCCGCCGAGCAACGTAGACAGCCCTCCGCCGTCTATTTCCCACACCATGTTGTATTAAAGGAGTCCAGCTCCACCACTAAAGCTCGTGTCGTGTTCAATGCCTCGGCTGCATCTTCAAACGGAACGTCGTTAAATGATCTTTTATACGTCGGGCCTAAGTTGCAAGTCGATTTATTCGCGCTCATCCTGCGCTGGCGTGCGTACAAATACGTCTACGCCGCCGACCTCGAGAAAATGTTCAGGCAGATACGGGTCCAACCGCCGGACACTGATTTCCAGCGTATCTTTTGGCGCCCTCACCCGCAGGAGGAGGTTCAAGAATACCGCTTAACCACCGTCACCTACGGTACTGCCCCCGCGCCGTTCCTCGCGAACCGGGTAATTCAGCAGCTCGCTGCTGATGAAGGCGGAAATTTTCCACTCGCAGCGCCCATCCTTGCCAGTGAGATATACGTCGACGACCTTATGTTTGGAGGCGACGACTTGGGAAGACTAAGGCAGGCGCGTGATCAATTAATTGAACTCCTCAGGGCGGGCGGTTTCCGGGCGTACAAATGGATATCTAACTCGAGCACTTTGCTTGACGACATCCCGAGCGCAGAACGTAGTGGTAGGCCGGACAAACCTCTCGGGGACGAATTACCTATCAAGGTCCTGGGAATATACTGGGATCCTGCCCCAGACGTATTTTCTTTTCGCGTTAGTCCCGAACTTGGTCCTTTGACCAAACGCACCTTTCTTTCTCTCATTGCACGCGTTTTTGATCCCCTTGGGTGGGTAACCCCATTTACTATTAGTGGCAAAATTCTTATGCAAAAGCTTTGGCTCCATAAGGTGGGCTGGGACGAGTCACTGCCTTCCGACCTGTCCAGCTCTCTTTCGTTTTTTAGTTCCCAACTGCGGATGTTAAATCAGGTAGTGATACCGCGTTGGACATACCAGACGGACTCGTCTCCCCGCTTGGAGCTCCACGGGTACGCGGATGCCTCTAACTCCGCGTACTCGTCGGTAGTGTACCTGCGAGTGGAGACGAGCTCCGGCCTGGTCAAAACCTCTCTGTTGTACGCAAAATCCAGGGTGGCACCGTTAAAGTTACTTAGCGTGCCCCGACTTGAACTCTGCGGCGCAGAGCTGCTCGTGCGATCGATTACGTTTGTACAACGAGCTATGAAACTAGAATCCATTCCCGTATATTGTTGGACGGACTCTACGACAGTCTTGTCATGGCTTCAGTCTCCAGCGTCACGTTGGAAGGTGTTTGTTGCGCATCGTGTAGCAAAAATTCAGAATGCGTTACCACATGCCTCCTGGCGGCATGTGCCGACCGGGGATAATCCAGCTGATTGTGCTTCACGTGGCATTTCAGCAACAGCCCTTCTAGAGCACCCGCTCTGGTGGCGGGGCCCTGCTTGGTTACAGGGACATCCGTCCTCCTGGCCTCAGAAACTGACCAATATTGATTCCGTAGATGAAACGGAAATACGTGGGGGGTGCACAAAAATTCATGTCGGGATTACAACTGACACTGATGGTGGGTGGGACCTCCCGCGCAGGTTCTCCTCCTTTCCGCGACTTTTGCGAGTCCTTTCTTATGTACTGCGTTTTATACATAGAATTAAGGCTAGTATTAAGCATGCGGATCTCTGTCTTTCTGCGACCGAAATCGAGTCGGCACGACTTATGGTGTGTCGGTTCGAACAGACTCGTGTATTTGGACTAGCATTACACGCTGACGGCAAAACGCGTCCCCCCGACGCACTCCGCAAACTAAAAGCCCTGTCTCCGTTTCTTGACGAGCACGGGCTCATTCGTGTGGGCGGTCGAATTACGAACGCGCTCCTGCCATTCGATGCCAAGCATCCCATCTTAATTCCTGCGGGACACGTCGCGGACTTGTTAGCGCGTCAGGCACACATTTGCACTCTTCATGGAGGACTCCGAGTTTCGCTACATATGCTACGACAGCGTTATTGGATTGTTCACGCACGTTCCGTGGTAAAACGTTGCATTCATAATTGTGCAACCTGCACCCGAGCCCGCGCGCAATGCTCGGTGCAGATGTTAGCGGACCTCCCTAGACCAAGGGTTGTCCCGTCAAGGCCATTTTCTCATACGGGCGTAGATTTCGCGGGCCCATTCAATATCCGCTCCTCCAAAGGGCGCGGTATAAAAACGCATAAGGCGTACTTGTCAATTTTTGTTTGCCTATCCACTCGGGCCGTACACCTCGAGGTGGCCGACGACTACACCGCTGAGGGCTTCATCGCCGCGTTCTACCGCTTTACCGCACGCAGAGGAATACCCTCGGACATGTATTCGGATAACGGGACGAATTTCGTCGGTGCAGATAGGGAACTATCGCGGCGCTTGAACGCTGTTCTTCGGAATCCCGACCTGCGGTCGCGACTTGCCGGCGACGGACTCAGATGGCACTTTATCCCACCTTCAGCTCCGCATTTTGGCGGCCTCTGGGAGGCGGGTGTAAAGAGTTGTAAGCATCATCTGAAGCGAGTAATCGGTAATTTTACGCCAACGTTCGAAGAATTTACTACCCTCCTGTGTAAGATCGAATGCGTCTTAAATTCCCGTCCGATAGGTCCGCTGCACGACGACGTTGAGAGTTTAGATGTATTGACTCCGGGTCATCTACTTACGGGAACTTACCTTAAAATCCCGCCGCAACCTTCGTTACTGGATATTAGCGAAAATCGTCTAGGACGATGGCAATTCGTATCACGAGCCGCCGAGGCTTTCTGGAAACGGTGGGCGGCAGATTACCTGAATTCGGTGCAGCAACGCGGTAAATGGCGAGATCGTCAACCGAATCTAAAGCCTGGTGACTTGGTTCTGTTAAAAAGTCACCATCTCCCCCCGGCGAAGTGGGAGTTAGGGCGTATAACCGAGGTGTTCCCAGGTGCCGATGGATTGGTACGCGTCGTCTCCGTGCGTACCTCCGTCTCCGACTTTAAGCGTCCCATTACACAATTGTGCAGACTGCCGGTTGAAGTCAATATGTAGTGCAGGCGCAACCGTTTAGACATAAGTTTATCTTAAGTATATCTTTGGCATAATCTCGTTTATTATAAACGCGGAGACGTCGGGCATCGAGGACAACTATTGCGGCCATGGCGTTTTCCCACTTCGATGTCCCACGTCGTTCGACGTCCTCCTACGCACAGGATTATGTTTCAGATCAAGCGTTCTACTCCAATATTCTCGAAGTTTCTAGATATAAGTCTGCGTCTTGTTCGCCAACGTCTTGGCCCCGACTTTCGCTTACGTTAGACCTAAGTTTTGTCAAGCTCACCTGCGGCTCAAGCGTTTCCAAAGTTTAGAGCGGTAGGCATCGAGGGCACCTTTTAGGATACGGAGTGCTTCCCACTTCGATGTCACCCCTCATCCGATACCCGCTCAGGCTTAGAATTGCGCCCCAGGTTCAATTCTTATTCTCATTGTAACTATTATTTCATTTCTGCGTTATTCAACAGTATTGTTGAAGGCGGGCGGTGTGTTTGAGATTGGCGCCACGACGAGCGTGCCATCCGCGCGCATCATCACATGTCTTGAGCAATTCACGCGAATGCGTAATCCGTCTCGCGCACCTACGACTCACGCGTGTCTAGCACGCATTGGTCAACTCATTAATCGCGTTGCTCATTGGAGCAGGTGAGAAACGGCGAATTCACGCGGATCCGGCAGCGGCAGTTGCTGTTTGCTCGCTACGCGCTACACACACTCGTTTTTCTTTGCTCTGCCACGTGCCCGCGTGCTGAGTTTTCCGTGCGTTTTTACGCCTTAGCTATACCAGAATTGTGCGCTTTCATCGCATCTTTGTACCGACGCGTGCGTGTAGTAAAAGTATACGATAGTAACTTAAAGAAATCCGATCGCCTTTCGTCGTCAACGATAGGCTGCTCCCGCTCACCCGAGCTCCGCCATTAATCGTGTAATTACCCTGCCTTCCCTGGCGGCTACGGCGACGTATCCCCGCGTGCGCCCTTTTATGTGGCCGTCCGACTTCCTTCCTATTTCCTAGGATAAGACTTGTGGACGTTACCGCGGTCTTATTCCATCCGTTGTTACCGAGGCATTCGTTCTGACGGTGGGTTAGTCGAACCTCCGCCCTCCTCCCCGTGCCCGAATATCTCTAACGAAGAGAGTCGCGTCGCGTAGTACTTTACATGTAAAATAAGTGAATTTTAAGTAATAAACGACGGTGCTGTGTTTCAGTGTCTAATATAAATCACGCGTGCGTTACATTGCTTTTACACCTCGATCGCTGCCCCCAGTAAAACTAGTTCCCCCATACAGTCCACTTTCCTTCCTTTCCCTCAATGCCTCATGCGCATACAGTGCGAATCAAGTGTCATACGCGTTTTTAGCGTCTAAAACGCACGGGGAGCACGTTTTCGACGCGAAAAACTCGCGGATGTCCGAGATACGAGAGTTCTTGAACGAATCGAACGAAACGCGGTGCATCGTGTGTCGCGCTTGCAAAACGCGAGAACTAGCAAGATTTCATCGTCCGCAAGTGTTACACGGCGTATCTCGGCCATTTCTCAACGGATTCGTGCGAATCAAGTGTCATACGCGTTTTTAGCGTCTAAAACGCACGGGGAGCACGTTTTCGACGCGAAAAAACTCGCGGATGTCCGAGATACGAGAGTTCTTGAACGAATCGAACGAAAACGCGGTGCATCGTGTGTCGCGCTTGCAAAACGCGAGAACTAGCAAGATTTCATCGTCCGCAAGTGTAACACGGCGTATCTCGGCCATTTCTCAACGGATTCGTGCGAATCAAGTGTCATACGCGTTTTTAGCGTCTAAAACGCACGGGGAGCACGTTTTCGACGCGAAAAACTCGCGGATGTCCGAGATACGAGAGTTCTTGAACGAATCGAACGAAACGCGGTGCATCGTGTGTCGCGCTTGCAAAACGCGAGAACTAGCAAGATTTCATCGTCCGCAAGTGTAACACGGCGTATCTCGGCCATTTCTCAACGGATTCGTGCGAATCAAGTGTCATACGCGTTTTTAGCGTCTAAAACGCACGGGGAGCACGTTTTCGACGCGAAAAAATCGCGGATGTCCGAGATACGAGAGTTCTTGAACGAATCGAACGAAACGCGGTGCATCGTGTGTCGCGCTTGCAAAACGCGAGAACTAGCAAGATTTCATCGTCCGCAAGTGTAACACGGCGTATCTCGGCCATTTCTCAACGGATTCGTGCGAATCAAGTGTCATACGCGTTTTTAGCGTCTAAAACGCACGGGGAGCACGTTTTCGACGCGAAAAACTCGCGGATGTCCGAGATACGAGAGTTCTTGAACGAATCGAACGAAACGCGGTGCATCGTGTGTCGCGCTTGCAAAACGCGAGAACTAGCAAGATTTCATCGTCCGCAAGTGTAACACGGCGTATCTCGGCCATTTCTCAACGGATTCGTGCGAATCAAGTGTCATACGCGTTTTTAGCGTCTAAAACGCACGGGGAGCACGTTTTCGACGCGAAAAACTCGCGGATGTCCGAGATACGAGAGTTCTTGAACGAATCGAACGAAACGCGGTGCATCGTGTGTCGCGCTTGCAAAACGCGAGAACTAGCAAGATTTCATCGTCCGCAAGTGTAACACGGCGTATCTCGGCCATTTCTCAACGGATTCGTGCGAATCAAGTGTCATACGCGTTTTTAGCGTCTAAAACGCACGGGGAGCACGTTTTTCGACGCGAAACACTCGCGGATGTCCGAGATACGAGAGTTCTTGAACGAATCGAACGAAACGCGGTGCATCGTGTGTCGCGCTTGCAAAACGCGAGAACTAGCAAGATTTCATCGTCCGCAAGTGTAACACGGCGTATCTCGGCCATTTCTCAACGGATTCGTGCGAATCAAGTGTCATACGCGTTTTTAGCGTTTAAAACGCACGGGGAGCACGTTTTCGACGCGAAAAACTCGCGGATGTCCGAGATACGAGAGTTCTTGAACGAATCGAACGAACGCGGTGCATCGTGTGTCGCGCTTGCAAAACGCGAGAACTAGCAAGATTTCATCGTCCGCAAGTGTAACACGGCGTATCTCGGCCATTTCTCAACGGATTCGTGCGAATCAAGTGTCATACGCGTTTTAGCGTCTAAAACGCACGGGGAGCACGTTTTCGACGCGAAAAACTCGCGGATGTCCGAGATACGAGAGTTCTTGAACGAATCGAACGAAACGCGGTGCATCGTGTGTCGCGCTTGCAAAACGCGAGAACTAGCAAGATTTCATCGTCCGCAAGTGTAACACGGCGTATCTCGGCCATTTCTCAACGGATTCGTGCGAATCAAGTGTCATACGCGTTTTTAGCGTCTAAAACGCACGGGGAGCACGTTTTCGACGCGAAAAACTCGCGGATGTCCGAGATACGAGAGTTCTTGAACGAATCGAACGAAACGCGGTGCATCGTGTGTCGCGCTTGCAAAACGCGAGAACTAGCAAGATTTCATCGTCCGCAAGTGTAACACGGCGTATCTCGGCCATTTCTCACGGATTCGTGCGAATCAAGTGTGATACGCGTTTTTAGCGTCTAAAACGCACGGGGAGCACGTTTTCGACGCGAAAAACTCGCGGATGTCCGAGATACGAGAGTTCTTGAACGAATCGAACGAAACGCGGTGCATCGTGTGTCGCGCTTGCAAAACGCGAGAACTAGCAAGATTTCATCGTCCGCAAGTGTTACACGGCGTATCTCGGCCATTTCTCAACGGATTCGTGCGAATCAAGTGTCATACGCGTTTTTAGCGTCTAAAACGCACGGGGAGCACGTTTTCGACGCGAAAAACTCGCGGATGTCCGAGATACGAGAGTTCTTGAACGAATCGAACGAAACGCGGTGCATCGTGTGTCGCGCTTGCAAAACGCGAGAACTAGCAAGATTTCATCGTCCGCAAGTGTAAACACGGCGTATCTCGGCCATTCTCAACGGATTCGTGCGAATCAAGTGTCATACGCGTTTTTAGCGTCTAAAACGCACGGGGAGCACGTTTTCGACGCGAAAAACTCGCGGATGTCCGAGATACGAGAGTTCTTGAACGAATCGAACGAAACGCGGTGCATCGTGTGTCGCGCTTGCAAAACGCGAGAACTAGCAAGATTTCATCGTCCGCAAGTGTTACACGGCGTATCTCGGCCATTTCTCAACGGATTCGTGCGAATCAAGTGTCATACGCGTTTTTAGCGTCTAAAACGCACGGGGAGCACGTTTTCGACGCGAAAAACTCGCGGATGTCCGAGATACGAGAGTTCTTGAACGAATCGAACGAAACGCGGTGCATCGTGTGTCGCGCTTGCAAAACGCGAGAACTAGCAAGATTTCATCGTCCGCAAGTGTAACACGGCGTATCTCGGCCATTTCTCAACGGATTCGTGCGAATCAAGTGTCATACGCGTTTTTAGCGTCTAAAACGCACGGGGAGCACGTTTTCGACGCGAAAAAATCGCGGATGTCCGAGATACGAGAGTTCTTGAACGAATCGAACGAAACGCGGTGCATCGTGTGTCGCGCTTGCAAAACGCGAGAACTAGCAAGATTTCATCGTCCGCAAGTGTAACACGGCGTATCTCGGCCATTTCTCAACGGATTCGTGCGAATCAAGTGTCATACGCGTTTTTAGCGTCTAAAACGCACGGGGAGCACGTTTTCGACGCGAAAAACTCGCGGATGTCCGAGATACGAGAGTTCTTGAACGAATCGAACGAAACGCGGTGCATCGTGTGTCGCGCTTGCAAAACGCGAGAACTAGCAAGATTTCATCGTCCGCAAGTGTAACACGGCGTATCTCGGCCATTTCTCAACGGATTCGTGCGAATCAAGTGTCATACGCGTTTTTAGCGTCTAAAACGCACGGGGAGCACGTTTTCGACGCGAAAAACTCGCGGATGTCCGAGATACGAGAGTTCTTGAACGAATCGAACGAAACGCGGTGCATCGTGTGTCGCGCTTGCAAAACGCGAGAACTAGCAAGATTTCATCGTCCGCAAGTGTAACACGGCGTATCTCGGCCATTTCTCAACGGATTCGTGCGAATCAAGTGTCATACGCGTTTTTAGCGTCTAAACGCACGGGGAGCACGTTTTCGACGCGAAAAACTCGCGGATGTCCGAGATACGAGAGTTCTTGAACGAATCGAACGAAACGCGGTGCATCGTGTGTCGCGCTTGCAAAACGCGAGAACTAGCAAGATTTCATCGTCCGCAAGTGTAACACGGCGTATCTCGGCCATTTCTCAACGGATTCGTGCGAATCAAGTGTCATACGCGTTTTTAGCGTCTAAAACGCACGGGGAGCACGTTTTCCGACGCGAAAAACTCGCGGATGTCCGAGATACGAGAGTTCTTGAACGAATCGAACGAAACGCGGTGCATCGTGTGTCGCGCTTGCAAAACGCGAGAACTAGCAAGATTTCATCGTCCGCAAGTGTAACACGGCGTATCTCGGCCATTTCTCAACGGATTCGTGCGAATCAAGTGTCATACGCGTTTTTAGCGTCTAAAACGCACGGGGAGCACGTTTTCGACGCGAAAAACTCGCGGATGTCCGAGATACGAGAGTTCTTGAACGAATCGAACGAAACGCGGTGCATCGTGTGTCGCGCTTGCAAAACGCGAGAACTAGCAAGATTTCATCGTCCGCAAGTGTAACACGGCGTATCTCGGCCATTTCTCAACGGATTCGTGCGAATCAAGTGTCATACGCGTTTTTAGCGTCTAAAACGCACGGGGAGCACGTTTTCGACGCGAAAAACTCGCGGATGTCCGAGATACGAGAGTTCTTGAACGAATCGAACGAAACGCGGTGCATCGTGTGTCGCGCTTGCAAAACGCGAGAACTAGCAAGATTTCATCGTCCGCAAGTGTAACACGGCGTATCTCGGCCATTTCTCAACGGATTCGTGCGAATCAAGTGTCATACGCGTTTTTAGCGTCTAAAACGCACGGGGAGCACGTTTTCGACGCGAAAAACTCGCGGATGTCCGAGATACGAGAGTTCTTGAACGAATCGAACGAAACGCGGTGCATCGTGTGTCGCGCTTGCAAAACGCGAGAACTAGCAAGATTTCATCGTCCGCAAGTGTAACACGGCGTATCTCGGCCATTTCTCAACGGATTCGTGCGAATCAAGTGTCATACGCGTTTTTAGCGTCTAAAACGCACGGGGAGCACGTTTTCGACGCGAAAAACTCGCGGATGTCCGAGATACGAGAGTTCTTGAACGAATCGAACGAAACGCGGTGCATCGTGTGTCGCGCTTGCAAAACGCGAGAACTAGCAAGATTTCATCGTCCGCAAGTGTAACACGGCGTATCTCGGCCATTTCTCAACGGATTCGTGCGAATCAAGTGTCATACGCGTTTTTAGCGTCTAAAACGCACGGGGAGCACGTTTTCGACGCGAAAAACTCGCGGATGTCCGAGATACGAGAGTTCTTGAACGAATCGAACGAAACGCGGTGCATCGTGTGTCGCGCTTGCAAAACGCGAGAACTAGCAAGATTTCATCGTCCGCAAGTGTAACACGGCGTATCTCGGCCATTTCTCAACGGATTCGTGCGAATCAAGTGTCATACGCGTTTTTAGCGTCTAAAACGCACGGGGAGCACGTTTTCGACGCGAAAAACTCGCGGATGTCCGAGATACGAGAGTTCTTGAACGAATCGAACGAAACGCGGTGCATCGTGTGTCGCGCTTGCAAAACGCGAGAACTAGCAAGATTTCATCGTCCGCAAGTGTAACACGGCGTATCTCGGCCATTTCTCAACGGATTCGTGCGAATCAAGTGTCATACGCGTTTTTAGCGTCTAAAACGCACGGGGAGCACGTTTTCGACGCGAAAAACTCGCGGATGTCCGAGATACGAGAGTTCTTGAACGAATCGAACGAAACGCGGTGCATCGTGTGTCGCGCTTGCAAAACGCGAGAACTAGCAAGATTTCATCGTCCGCAAGTGTAACACGGCGTATCTCGGCCATTTCTCAACGGATTCGTGCGAATCAAGTGTCATACGCGTTTTTAGCGTCTAAAACGCACGGGGAGCACGTTTTCGACGCGAAAAACTAGCGGATGTCCGAGATACGAGAGTTCTTGAACGAATCGAACGAAACGCGGTGCATCGTGTTCGCGCTTGCAAAACGCGAGAACTAGCAAGATTTCATCGTCCGCAAGTGTAACACGGCGTATCTCGGCCATTTCTCAACGGATTCGTGCGAATCAAGTGTCATACGCGTTTTTAGCGTCTAAAACGCACGGGGAGCACGTTTTCGACGCGAAAAACTCGCGGATGTCCGAGATACGAGAGTTCTTGAACGAATCGAACGAAACGCGGTGCATCGTGTGTCGCGCTTGCAAAACGCGAGAACTAGCAAGATTTCATCGTCCGCAAGTGTAACACGGCGTATCTCGGCCATTTCTCAACGGATTCGTGCGAATCAAGTGTCATACGCGTTTTTAGCGTCTAAAACGCACGGGGAGCACGTTTTCGACGCGAAAAACTCGCGGATGTCCGAGATACGAGAGTTCTTGAACGAATCGAACGAAACGCGGTGCATCGTGTGTCGCGCTTGCAAAACGCGAGAACTAGCAAGATTTCATCGTCCGCAAGTGTAACACGGCGTATCTCGGCCATTTCTCAACGGATTCGTGCGAATCAAGTGTCATACGCGTTTTTAGCGTCTAAAACGCACGGGGAGCACGTTTTCGACGCGAAAAACTCGCGGATGTCCGAGATACGAGAGTTCTTGAACGAATCGAACGAAACGCGGTGCATCGTGTGTCGCGCTTGCAAAACGCGAGAACTAGCAAGATTTCATCGTCCGCAAGTGTAACACGGCGTATCTCGGCCATTTCTCAACGGATTCGTGCGAATCAAGTGTCATACGCGTTTTTAGCGTCTAAAACACACGGGGAGCACGTTTTCGACGCGAAAAACTCGCGGATGTCCGAGATACGAGAGTTCTTGAACGAATCGAACGAAACGCGGTGCATCGTGTGTCGCGCTTGCAAAACGCGAGAACTAGCAAGATTTCATCGTCCGCAAGTGTAACACGGCGTATCTCGGCCATTTCTCAACGGATTCGTGCGAATCAAGTGTCATACGCGTTTTTAGCGTCTAAAACGCACGGGGAGCACGTTTTCGACGCGAAAAACTCGCGGATGTCCGAGATACGAGAGTTCTTGAACGAATCGAACGAAACGCGGTGCATCGTGTGTCGCGCTTGCAAAACGCGAGAACTAGCAAGATTTCATCGTCCGCAAGTGTAACACGGCGTATCTCGGCCATTTCTCAACGGATTCGTGCGAATCAAGTGTCATACGCGTTTTTAGCGTCTAAAACGCACGGGGAGCACGTTTTCGACGCGAAAAACTCGCGGATGTCCGAGATACGAGAGTTCTTGAACGAATCGAACGAAACGCGGTGCATCGTGTGTCGCGCTTGCAAAACGCGAGAACTAGCAAGATTTCATCGTCCGCAAGTGTAACACGGCGTATCTCGGCCATTTCTCAACGGATTCGTGCGAATCAAGTGTCATACGCGTTTTTAGCGTCTAAAACGCACGGGGAGCACGTTTTCGACGCGAAAAACTCGCGGATGTCCGAGATACGAGAGTTCTTGAACGAATCGAACGAAACGCGGTGCATCGTGTGTCGCGCTTGCAAAACGCGAGAACTAGCAAGATTTCATCGTCCGCAAGTGTAACACGGCGTATCTCGGCCATTTCTCAACGGATTCGTGCGAATCAAGTGTCATACGCGTTTTTAGCGTCTAAAACGCACGGGGAGCACGTTTTCGACGCGAAAAACTCGCGGATGTCCGAGATACGAGAGTTCTTGAACGAATCGAACGAAACGCGGTGCATCGTGTGTCGCGCTTGCAAAACGCGAGAACTAGCAAGATTTCATCGTCCGCAAGTGTAACACGGCGTATCTCGGCCATTTCTCAACGGATTCGTGCGAATCAAGTGTCATACGCGTTTTTAGCGTCTAAAACGCACGGGGAGCACGTTTTCGACGCGAAAAACTCGCGGATGTCCGAGATACGAGAGTTCTTGAACGAATCGAAGAAACGCGGTGCATCGTGTGTCGCGCTTGCAAAACGCGAGAACTAGCAAGATTTCATCGTCCGCAAGTGTAACACGGCGTATCTCGGCCATTTCTCAACGGATTCGTGCGAATCAAGTGTCATACGCGTTTTTAGCGTCTAAAACGCACGGGGAGCACGTTTTCGACGCGAAAAACTCGCGGATGTCCGAGATACGAGAGTTCTTGAACGAATCGAACGAAACGCGGTGCATCGTGTGTCGCGCTTGCAAAACGCGAGAACTAGCAAGATTTCATCGTCCGCAAGTGTAACACGGCGTATCTCGGCCATTTCTCAACGGATTCGTGCGAATCAAGTGTCATACGCGTTTTTAGCGTCTAAAACGCACGGGGAGCACGTTTTCGACGCGAAAAACTCGCGGATGTCCGAGATACGAGAGTTCTTGAACGAATCGAACGAAACGCGGTGCATCGTGTGTCGCGCTTGCAAAACGCGAGAACTAGCAAGATTTCATCGTCCGCAAGTGTAACACGGCGTATCTCGGCCATTTCTCAACGGATTCGTGCGAATCAAGTGTCATACGCGTTTTTAGCGTCTAAAACGCACGGGGAGCACGTTTTCGACGCGAAAAACTCGCGGATGTCCGAGATACGAGAGTTCTTGAACGAATCGAACGAAACGCGGTGCATCGTGTGTCGCGCTTGCAAAACGCGAGAACTAGCAAGATTTCATCGTCCGCAAGTGTAACACGGCGTATCTCGGCCATTTCTCAACGGATTCGTGCGAATCAAGTGTCATACGCGTTTTTAGCGTCTAAAACGCACGGGGAGCACGTTTTCGACGCGAAAAACTCGCGGATGTCCGAGATACGAGAGTTCTTGAACGAATCGAACGAAACGCGGTGCATCGTGTGTCGCGCTTGCAAAACGCGAGAACTAGCAAGATTTCATCGTCCGCAAGTGTAACACGGCGTATCTCGGCCATTTCTCAACGGATTCGTGCGAATCAAGTGTCATACGCGTTTTTAGCGTCTAAAACGCACGGGGAGCACGTTTTCGACGCGAAAAACTCGCGGATGTCCGAGATACGAGAGTTCTTGAACGAATCGAACGAAACGCGGTGCATCGTGTGTCGTGCAAAACGCGAGAACTAGCAAGATTTCATCGTCCGCAAGTGTAACACGGCGTATCTCGGCCATTTCTCAACGGATTCGTGCGAATCAAGTGTCATACGCGTTTTTAGCGTCTAAAACGCACGGGGAGCACGTTTTCGACGCGAAAAACTCGCGGATGTCCGAGATACGAGAGTTCTTGAACAAATCGAACGAAACGCGGTGCATCGTGTGTCGCGCTTGCAAAACGCGAGAACTAGCAAGATTTCATCGTCCGCAAGTGTAACACGGCGTATCTCGGCCATTTCTCAACGGATTCGTGCGAATCAAGTGTCATACGCGTTTTTAGCGTCTAAAACGCACGGGGAGCACGTTTTCGACGCGAAAAACTCGCGGATGTCCGAGATACGAGAGTTCTTGAACGAATCGAACGAAACGCGGTGCATCGTGTGTCGCGCTTGCAAAACGCGAGAACTAGCAAGATTTCATCGTCCGCAAGTGTAACACGGCGTATCTCGGCCATTTCTCAACGGATTTCGTGCGAATCAAGTGTCATACGCGTTTTTTAGCGTCTAAAACGCACGGGGAGCACGTTTTCGACGCGAAAAACTCGCGGATGTCCGAGATACGAGAGTTCTTGAACGAATCGAACGAAACGCGGTGCATCGTGTGTCGCGCTTGCAAAACGCGAGAACTAGCAAGATTTCATCGTCCGCAAGTGTAACACGGCGTATCTCGGCCATTTCTCAACGGATTCGTGCGAATCAAGTGTCATACGCGTTTTAGCGTCTAAAACGCACGGGGAGCACGTTTTCGACGCGAAAAACTCGCGGATGTCCGAGATACGAGAGTTCTTGAACGAATCGAACGAAACGCGGTGCATCGTGTGTCGCGCTTGCAAAACGCGAGAACTAGCAAGATTTCATCGTCCGCAAGTGTAACACGGCGTATCTCGGCCATTTCTCAACGGATTCGTGCGAATCAAGTGTCATACGCGTTTTTAGCGTCTAAAACGCACGGGGAGCACGTTTTCGACGCGAAAAACTCGCGGATGTCCGAGATACGAGAGTTCTTGAACGAATCGAACGAAACGCGGTGCATCGTGTGTCGCGCTTGCAAAACGCGAGAACTAGCAAGATTTCATCGTCCGCAAGTGTAACACGGCGTATCTCGGCCATTTCTCAACGGATTCGTGCGAATCAAGTGTCATACGCGTTTTTAGCGTCTAAAACGCACGGGGAGCACGTTTTCGACGCGAAAAACTCGCGGATGTCCGAGATACGAGAGTTCTTGAACGAATCGAACGAAACGCGGTGCATCGTGTGTCGCGCTTGCAAAACGCGAGAACTAGCAAGATTTCATCGTCCGCAAGTGTAACACGGCGTATCTCGGCCATTTCTCAACGGATTCGTGCGAATCAAGTGTCATACGCGTTTTTAGCGTCTAAAACGCACGGGGAGCACGTTTTCGACGCGAAAAACTCGCGGATGTCCGAGATACGAGAGTTCTTGAACGAATCGAACGAAACGCGGTGCATCGTGTGTCGCGCTTGCAAAACGCGAGAACTAGCAAGATTTCATCGTCCGCAAGTGTAACACGGCGTATCTCGGCCATTTCTCAACGGATTCGTGCGAATCAAGTGTCATACGCGTTTTTAGCGTCTAAAACGCACGGGGAGCACGTTTTCGACGCGAAAAACTCGCGGATGTCCGAGATACGAGAGTTCTTGAACGAATCGAACGAAACGCGGTGCATCGTGTGTCGCGCTTGCAAAACGCGAGAACTAGCAAGATTTCATCGTCCGCAAGTGTAACACGGCGTATCTCGGCCATTTCTCAACGGATTCGTGCGAATCAAGTGTCATACGCGTTTTTAGCGTCTAAAACGCACGGGGAGCACGTTTTCGACGCGAAAAACTCGCGGATGTCCGAGATACGAGAGTTCTTGAACGAATCGAACGAAACGCGGTGCATCGTGTGTCGCGCTTGCAAAACGCGAGAACTAGCAAGATTTCATCGTCCGCAAGTGTAACACGGCGTATCTCGGCCATTTCTCAACGGATTCGTGCGAATCAAGTGTCATACGCGTTTTTAGCGTCTAAAACGCACGGGGAGCACGTTTTCGACGCGAAAAACTCGCGGATGTCCGAGATACGAGAGTTCTTGAACGAATCGAACGAAACGCGGTGCATCGTGTGTCGCGCTTGCAAAACGCGAGAACTAGCAAGATTTCATCGTCCGCAAGTGTAACACGGCGTATCTCGGCCATTTCTCAACGGATTCGTGCGAATCAAGTGTCATACGCGTTTTTAGCGTCTAAAACGCACGGGGAGCACGTTTTCGACGCGAAAAACTCGCGGATGTCCGAGATACGAGAGTTCTTGAACGAATCGAACGAAACGCGGTGCATCGTGTGTCGCGCTTGCAAAACGCGAGAACTAGCAAGATTTCATCGTCCGCAAGTGTAACACGGCGTATCTCGGCCATTTCTCAACGGATTCGTGCGAATCAAGTGTCATACGCGTTTTTAGCGTCTAAAACGCACGGGGAGCACGTTTTCGACGCGAAAAACTCGCGGATGTCCGAGATACGAGAGTTCTTGAACGAATCGAACGAAACGCGGTGCATCGTGTGTCGCGCTTGCAAAACGCGAGAACTAGCAAGATTTCATCGTCCGCAAGTGTAACACGGCGTATCTCGGCCATTTCTCAACGGATTCGTGCGAATCAAGTGTCATACGCGTTTTTAGCGTCTAAAACGCACGGGGAGCACGTTTTCGACGCGAAAAACTCGCGGATGTCCGAGATACGAGAGTTCTTGAACGAATCGAACGAAACGCGGTGCATCGTGTGTCGCGCTTGCAAAACGCGAGAACTAGCAAGATTTCATCGTCCGCAAGTGTAACACGGCGTATCTCGGCCATTTCTCAACGGATTCGTGCGAATCAAGTGTCATACGCGTTTTTAGCGTCTAAAACGCACGGGGGAGCACGTTTTCGACGCGAAAAACTCGCGGATGTCCGAGATACGAGAGTTCTTGAACGAATCGAACGAAACGCGGTGCATCGTGTGTCGCGCTTGCAAAACGCGAGAACTAGCAAGATTTCATCGTCCGCAAGTGTAACACGGCGTATCTCGGCCATTTCTCAACGGATTCGTGCGAATCAAGTGTCATAATACGCGTTTTTAGCGTCTAAAACGCACGGGGAGCACGTTTTCGACGCGAAAAACTCGCGGATGTCCGAGATACGAGAGTTCTTGAACGAATCGAACGAAACGCGGTGCATCGTGTGTCGCGCTTGCAAAACGCGAGAACTAGCAAGATTTCATCGTCCGCAAGTGTAACACGGCGTATCTCGGCCATTTCTCAACGGATTCGTGCGAATCAAGTGTCATACGCGTTTTTAGCGTCTAAAACGCACGGGGAGCACGTTTTCGACGCGAAAAACTCGCGGATGTCCGAGATACGAGAGTTCTTGAACGAATCGAACGAAACGCGGTGCATCGTGTGTCGCGCTTGCAAAACGCGAGAACTAGCAAGATTTCATCGTCCGCAAGTGTAACACGGCGTATCTCGGCCATTTCTCAACGGATTCGTGCGAATCAAGTGTCATACGCGTTTTTAGCGTCTAAAACGCACGGGGAGCACGTTTTCGACGCGAAAAACTCGCGGATGTCCGAGATACGAGAGTTCTTGAACGAATCGAACGAAACGCGGTGCATCGTGTGTCGCGCTTGCAAAACGCGAGAACTAGCAAGATTTCATCGTCCGCAAGTGTAACACGGCGTATCTCGGCCATTTCTCAACGGATTCGTGCGAATCAAGTGTCATACGCGTTTTTAGCGTCTAAAACGCACGGGGAGCACGTTTTCGACGCGAAAAACTCGCGGATGTCCGAGATACGAGAGTTCTTGAACGAATCGAACGAAACGCGGTGCATCGTGTGTCGCGCTTGCAAAACGCGAGAACTAGCAAGATTTCATCGTCCGCAAGTGTAACACGGCGTATCTCGGCCATTTCTCAACGGATTCGTGCGAATCAAGTGTCATACGCGTTTTTAGCGTCTAAAACGCACGGGGAGCACGTTTTCGACGCGAAAAACTCGCGGATGTCCGAGATACGAGAGTTCTTGAACGAATCGAACGAAACGCGGTGCATCGTGTGTCGCGCTTGCAAAACGCGAGAACTAGCAAGATTTCATCGTCCGCAAGTGTAACACGGCGTATCTCGGCCATTTCTCAACGGATTCGTGCGAATCAAGTGTCATACGCGTTTTTAGCGTCTAAAACGCACGGGGAGCACGTTTTCGACGCGAAAAACTCGCGGATGTCCGAGATACGAGAGTTCTTGAACGAATCGAACGAAACGCGGTGCATCGTGTGTCGCGCTTGCAAAACGCGAGAACTAGCAAGATTTCATCGTCCGCAAGTGTAACACGGCGTATCTCGGCCATTTCTCAACGGATTCGTGCGAATCAAGTGTCATACGCGTTTTTAGCGTCTAAAACGCACGGGGAGCACGTTTTCGACGCGAAAAACTCGCGGATGTCCGAGATACGAGAGTTCTTGAACGAATCGAACGAAACGCGGTGCATCGTGTGTCGCGCTTGCAAAACGCGAGAACTAGCAAGATTTCATCGTCCGCAAGTGTAACACGGCGTATCTCGGCCATTTCTCAACGGATTCGTGCGAATCAAGTGTCATACGCGTTTTTAGCGTCTAAAACGCACGGGGAGCACGTTTTCGACGCGAAAAACTCGCGGATGTCCGAGATACGAGAGTTCTTGAACGAATCGAACGAAACGCGGTGCATCGTGTGTCGCGCTTGCAAAACGCGAGAACTAGCAAGATTTCATCGTCCGCAAGTGTAACACGGCGTATCTCGGCCATTTCTCAACGGATTCGTGCGAATCAAGTGTCATACGCGTTTTTAGCGTCTAAAACGCACGGGGAGCACGTTTTCGACGCGAAAAACTCGCGGATGTCCGAGATACGAGAGTTCTTGAACGAATCGAACGAAACGCGGTGCATCGTGTGTCGCGCTTGCAAAACGCGAGAACTAGCAAGATTTCATCGTCCGCAAGTGTAACACGGCGTATCTCGGCCATTTCTCAACGGATTCGTGCGAATCAAGTGTCATACGCGTTTTTAGCGTCTAAAACGCACGGGGAGCACGTTTTCGACGCGAAAAACTCGCGGATGTCCGAGATACGAGAGTTCTTGAACGAATCGAACGAAACGCGGTGCATCGTGTGTCGCGCTTGCAAAACGCGAGAACTAGCAAGATTTCATCGTCCGCAAGTGTAACACGGCGTATCTCGGCCATTTCTCAACGGATTCGTGCGAATCAAGTGTCATACGCGTTTTTAGCGTCTAAAACGCACGGGGAGCACGTTTTCGACGCGAAAAACTCGCGGATGTCCGAGATACGAGAGTTCTTGAACGAATCGAACGAAACGCGGTGCATCGTGTGTCGCGCTTGCAAAACGCGAGAACTAGCAAGATTTCATCGTCCGCAAGTGTAACACGGCGTATCTCGGCCATTTCTCAACGGATTCGTGCGAATCAAGTGTCATACGCGTTTTTAGCGTCTAAAACGCACGGGGAGCACGTTTTCGACGCGAAAAACTCGCGGATGTCCGAGATACGAGAGTTCTTGAACGAATCGAACGAAACGCGGTGCATCGTGTGTCGCGCTTGCAAAACGCGAGAACTAGCAAGATTTCATCGTCCGCAAGTGTAACACGGCGTATCTCGGCCATTTCTCAACGGATTCGTGCGAATCAAGTGTCATACGCGTTTTTAGCGTCTAAAACGCACGGGGAGCACGTTTTCGACGCGAAAAACTCGCGGATGTCCGAGATACGAGAGTTCTTGAACGAATCGAACGAAACGCGGTGCATCGTGTGTCGCGCTTGCAAAACGCGAGAACTAGCAAGATTTCATCGTCCGCAAGTGTAACACGGCGTATCTCGGCCATTTCTCAACGGATTCGTGCGAATCAAGTGTCATACGCGTTTTTAGCGTCTAAAACGCACGGGGAGCACGTTTTCGACGCGAAAAACTCGCGGATGTCCGAGATACGAGAGTTCTTGAACGAATCGAACGAAACGCGGTGCATCGTGTGTCGCGCTTGCAAAACGCGAGAACTAGCAAGATTTCATCGTCCGCAAGTGTAACACGGCGTATCTCGGCCATTTCTCAACGGATTCGTGCGAATCAAGTGTCATACGCGTTTTTAGCGTCTAAAACGCACGGGGAGCACGTTTTCGACGCGAAAAACTCGCGGATGTCCGAGATACGAGAGTTCTTGAACGAATCGAACGAAACGCGGTGCATCGTGTGTCGCGCTTGCAAAACGCGAGAACTAGCAAGATTTCATCGTCCGCAAGTGTAACACGGCGTATCTCGGCCATTTCTCAAGGATTCGTGCGAATCAAGTGTCATACGCGTTTTTAGCGTCTAAAACGCACGGGGAGCACGTTTTCGACGCGAAAAACTCGCGGATGTCCGAGATACGAGAGTTCTTGAACGAATCGAACGAAACGCGGTGCATCGTGTGTCGCGCTTGCAAAACGCGAGAACTAGCAAGATTTCATCGTCCGCAAGTGTAACACGGCGTATCTCGGCCATTTCTCAACGGATTCGTGCGAATCAAGTGTCATACGCGTTTTTAGCGTCTAAAACGCACGGGGAGCACGTTTTCGACGCGAAAAACTCGCGGATGTCCGAGATACGAGAGTTCTTGAACGAATCGAACGAAACGCGGTGCATCGTGTGTCGCGCTTGCAAAACGCGAGAACTAGCAAGATTTCATCGTCCGCAAGTGTAACACGGCGTATCTCGGCCATTTCTCAACGGATTCGTGCGAATCAAGTGTCATACGCGTTTTTAGCGTCTAAAACGCACGGGGAGCACGTTTTCGACGCGAAAAACTCGCGGATGTCCGAGATACGAGAGTTCTTGAACGAATCGAACGAAACGCGGTGCATCGTGTGTCGCGCTTGCAAAACGCGAGAACTAGCAAGATTTCATCGTCCGCAAGTGTAACACGGCGTATCTCGGCCATTTCTCAACGGATTCGTGCGAATCAAGTGTCATACGCGTTTTTAGCGTCTAAAACGCACGGGGAGCACGTTTTCGACGCGAAAAACTCGCGGATGTCCGAGATACGAGAGTTCTTGAACGAATCGAACGAAACGCGGTGCATCGTGTGTCGCGCTTGCAAAACGCGAGAACTAGCAAGATTTCATCGTCCGCAAGTGTAACACGGCGTATCTCGGCCATTTCTCAACGGATTCGTGCGAATCAAGTGTCATACGCGTTTTTAGCGTCTAAAACGCACGGGGAGCACGTTTTCGACGCGAAAAACTCGCGGATGTCCGAGATACGAGAGTTCTTGAACGAATCGAACGAAACGCGGTGCATCGTGTGTCGCGCTTGCAAAACGCGAGAACTAGCAAGATTTCATCGTCCGCAAGTGTAACACGGCGTATCTCGGCCATTTCTCAACGGATTCGTGCGAATCAAGTGTCATACGCGTTTTTAGCGTCTAAAACGCACGGGGAGCACGTTTTCGACGCGAAAAACTCGCGGATGTCCGAGATACGAGAGTTCTTGAACGAATCGAACGAAACGCGGTGCATCGTGTGTCGCGCTTGCAAAACGCGAGAACTAGCAAGATTTCATCGTCCGCAAGTGTAACACGGCGTATCTCGGCCATTTCTCAACGGATTCGTGCGAATCAAGTGTCATACGCGTTTTTAGCGTCTAAAACGCACGGGGAGCACGTTTTCGACGCGAAAAACTCGCGGATGTCCGAGATACGAGAGTTCTTGAACGAATCGAACGAAACGCGGTGCATCGTGTGTCGCGCTTGCAAAACGCGAGAACTAGCAAGATTTCATCGTCCGCAAGTGTAACACGGCGTATCTCGGCCATTTCTCAACGGATTCGTGCGAATCAAGTGTCATACGCGTTTTTAGCGTCTAAAACGCACGGGGAGCACGTTTTCGACGCGAAAAACTCGCGGATGTCCGAGATACGAGAGTTCTTGAACGAATCGAACGAAACGCGGTGCATCGTGTGTCGCGCTTGCAAAACGCGAGAACTAGCAAGATTTCATCGTCCGCAAGTGTAACACGGCGTATCTCGGCCATTTCTCAACGGATTCGTGCGAATCAAGTGTCATACGCGTTTTTAGCGTCTAAAACGCACGGGGAGCACGTTTTCGACGCGAAAAACTCGCGGATGTCCGAGATACGAGAGTTCTTGAACGAATCGAACGAAACGCGGTGCATCGTGTGTCGCGCTTGCAAAACGCGAGAACTAGCAAGATTTCATCGTCCGCAAGTGTAACACGGCGTATCTCGGCCATTTCTCAACGGATTCGTGCGAATCAAGTGTCATACGCGTTTTTAGCGTCTAAAACGCACGGGGAGCACGTTTTCGACGCGAAAAACTCGCGGATGTCCGAGATACGAGAGTTCTTGAACGAATCGAACGAAACGCGGTGCATCGTGTGTCGCGCTTGCAAAACGCGAGAACTAGCAAGATTTCATCGTCCGCAAGTGTAACACGGCGTATCTCGGCCATTTCTCAACGGATTCGTGCGAATCAAGTGTCATACGCGTTTTTAGCGTCTAAAACGCACGGGGAGCACGTTTTCGACGCGAAAAACTCGCGGATGTCCGAGATACGAGAGTTCTTGAACGAATCGAACGAAACGCGGTGCATCGTGTGTCGCGCTTGCAAAACGCGAGAACTAGCAAGATTTCATCGTCCGCAAGTGTAACACGGCGTATCTCGGCCATTTCTCAACGGATTCGTGCGAATCAAGTGTCATACGCGTTTTTAGCGTCTAAAACGCACGGGGAGCACGTTTTCGACGCGAAAAACTCGCGGATGTCCGAGATACGAGAGTTCTTGAACGAATCGAACGAAACGCGGTGCATCGTGTGTCGCGCTTGCAAAACGCGAGAACTAGCAAGATTTCATCGTCCGCAAGTGTAACACGGCGTATCTCGGCCATTTCTCAACGGATTCGTGCGAATCAAGTGTCATACGCGTTTTTAGCGTCTAAAACGCACGGGGAGCACGTTTTCGACGCGAAAAACTCGCGGATGTCCGAGATACGAGAGTTCTTGAACGAATCGAACGAAACGCGGTGCATCGTGTGTCGCGCTTGCAAAACGCGAGAACTAGCAAGATTTCATCGTCCGCAAGTGTAACACGGCGTATCTCGGCCACATTCTCAACGGATTCGTGCGAATCAAGTGTCATACGCGTTTTTAGCGTCTAAAACGCACGGGGAGCACGTTTTCGACGCGAAAAACTCGCGGATGTCCGAGATACGAGAGTTCTTGAACGAATCGAACGAAACGCGGTGCATCGTGTGTCGCGCTTGCAAAACGCGAGAACTAGCAAGATTTCATCGTCCGCAAGTGTAACACGGCGTATCTCGGCCATTTCTCAACGGATTCGTGCGAATCAAGTGTCATACGCGTTTTTAGCGTCTAAAACGCACGGGGAGCACGTTTTCGACGCGAAAAACTCGCGGATGTCCGAGATACGAGAGTTCTTGAACGAATCGAACGAAACGCGGTGCATCGTGTGTCGCGCTTGCAAAACGCGAGAACTAGCAAGATTTCATCGTCCGCAAGTGTAACACGGCGTATCTCGGCCATTTCTCAACGGATTCGTGCGAATCAAGTGTCATACGCGTTTTTAGCGTCTAAAACGCACGGGGAGCACGTTTTCGACGCGAAAAACTCGCGGATGTCCGAGATACGAGAGTTCTTGAACGAATCGAACGAAACGCGGTGCATCGTGTGTCGCGCTTGCAAAACGCGAGAACTAGCAAGATTTCATCGTCCGCAAGTGTAACACGGCGTATCTCGGCCATTTCTCAACGGATTCGTGCGAATCAAGTGTCATACGCGTTTTTAGCGTCTAAAACGCACGGGGAGCACGTTTTCGACGCGAAAAACTCGCGGATGTCCGAGATACGAGAGTTCTTGAACGAATCGAACGAAACGCGGTGCATCGTGTGTCGCGCTTGCAAAACGCGAGAACTAGCAAGATTTCATCGTCCGCAAGTGTAACACGGCGTATCTCGGCCATTTCTCAACGGATTCGTGCGAATCAAGTGTCATACGCGTTTTTAGCGTCTAAAACGCACGGGGAGCACGTTTTCGACGCGAAAAACTCGCGGATGTCCGAGATACGAGAGTTCTTGAACGAATCGAACGAAACGCGGTGCATCGTGTGTCGCGCTTGCAAAACGCGAGAACTAGCAAGATTTCATCGTCCGCAAGTGTAACACGGCGTATCTCGGCCATTTCTCAACGGATTCGTGCGAATCAAGTGTCATACGCGTTTTTAGCGTCTAAAACGCACGGGGAGCACGTTTTCGACGCGAAAAACTCGCGGATGTCCGAGATACGAGAGTTCTTGAACGAATCGAACGAAACGCGGTGCATCGTGTGTCGCGCTTGCAAAACGCGAGAACTAGCAAGATTTCATCGTCCGCAAGTGTAACACGGCGTATCTCGGCCATTTCTCAACGGATTCGTGCGAATCAAGTGTCATACGCGTTTTTAGCGTCTAAAACGCACGGGGAGCACGTTTTCGACGCGAAAAACTCGCGGATGTCCGAGATACGAGAGTTCTTGAACGAATCGAACGAAACGCGGTGCATCGTGTGTCGCGCTTGCAAAACGCGAGAACTAGCAAGATTTCATCGTCCGCAAGTGTAACACGGCGTATCTCGGCCATTTCTCAACGGATTCGTGCGAATCAAGTGTCATACGCGTTTTTAGCGTCTAAAACGCACGGGGAGCACGTTTTCGACGCGAAAAACTCGCGGATGTCCGAGATACGAGAGTTCTTGAACGAATCGAACGAAACGCGGTGCATCGTGTGTCGCGCTTGCAAAACGCGAGAACTAGCAAGATTTCATCGTCCGCAAGTGTAACACGGCGTATCTCGGCCATTTCTCAACGGATTCGTGCGAATCAAGTGTCATACGCGTTTTTAGCGTCTAAAACGCACGGGGAGCACGTTTTCGACGCGAAAAACTCGCGGATGTCCGAGATGCGAGAGTTCTTGAACGAATCGAACGAAACGCGGTGCATCGTGTGTCGCGCTTGCAAAACGCGAGAACTAGCAAGATTTCATCGTCCGCAAGTGTAACACGGCGTATCTCGGCCATTTCTCAACGGATTCGTGCGAATCAAGTGTCATACGCGTTTTTAGCGTCTAAAACGCACGGGGAGCACGTTTTCGACGCGAAAAACTCGCGGATGTCCGAGATACGAGAGTTCTTGAACGAATCGAACGAAACGCGGTGCATCGTGTGTCGCGCTTGCAAAACGCGAGAACTAGCAAGATTTCATCGTCCGCAAGTGTAACACGGCGTATCTCGGCCATTTCTCAACGGATTCGTGCGAATCAAGTGTCATACGCGTTTTTAGCGTCTAAAACGCACGGGGAGCACGTTTTCGACGCGAAAAACTCGCGGATGTCCGAGATACGAGAGTTCTTGAACGAATCGAACGAAACGCGGTGCATCGTGTGTCGCGCTTGCAAAACGCGAGAACTAGCAAGATTTCATCGTCCGCAAGTGTAACACGGCGTATCTCGGCCATTTCTCAACGGATTCGTGCGAATCAAGTGTCATACGCGTTTTTAGCGTCTAAAACGCACGGGGAGCACGTTTTCGACGCGAAAAACTCGCGGATGTCCGAGATACGAGAGTTCTTGAACGAATCGAACGAAACGCGGTGCATCGTGTGTCGCGCTTGCAAAACGCGAGAACTAGCAAGATTTCATCGTCCGCAAGTGTAACACGGCGTATCTCGGCCATTTCTCAACGGATTCGTGCGAATCAAGTGTCATACGCGTTTTTAGCGTCTAAAACGCACGGGGAGCACGTTTTCGACGCGAAAAACTCGCGGATGTCCGAGATACGAGAGTTCTTGAACGAATCGAACGAAACGCGGTGCATCGTGTGTCGCGCTTGCAAAACGCGAGAACTAGCAAGATTTCATCGTCCGCAAGTGTAACACGGCGTATCTCGGCCATTTCTCAACGGATTCGTGCGAATCAAGTGTCATACGCGTTTTTAGCGTCTAAAACGCACGGGGAGCACGTTTTCGACGCGAAAAACTCGCGGATGTCCGAGATACGAGAGTTCTTGAACGAATCGAACGAAACGCGGTGCATCGTGTGTCGCGCTTGCAAAACGCGAGAACTAGCAAGATTTCATCGTCCGCAAGTGTAACACGGCGTATCTCGGCCATTTCTCAACGGATTCGTGCGAATCAAGTGTCATACGCGTTTTTAGCGTCTAAAACGCACGGGGAGCACGTTTTCGACGCGAAAAACTCGCGGATGTCCGAGATACGAGAGTTCTTGAACGAATCGAACGAAACGCGGTGCATCGTGTGTCGCGCTTGCAAAACGCGAGAACTAGCAAGATTTCATCGTCCGCAAGTGTAACACGGCGTATCTCGGCCATTTCTCAACGGATTCGTGCGAATCAAGTGTCATACGCGTTTTTAGCGTCTAAAACGCACGGGGAGCACGTTTTCGACGCGAAAAACTCGCGGATGTCCGAGATACGAGAGTTCTTGAACGAATCGAACGAAACGCGGTGCATCGTGTGTCGCGCTTGCAAAACGCGAGAACTAGCAAGATTTCATCGTCCGCAAGTGTAACACGGCGTATCTCGGCCATTTCTCAACGGATTCGTGCGAATCAAGTGTCATACGCGTTTTTAGCGTCTAAAACGCACGGGGAGCACGTTTTCGACGCGAAAAACTCGCGGATGTCCGAGATACGAGAGTTCTTGAACGAATCGAACGAAACGCGGTGCATCGTGTGTCGCGCTTGCAAAACGCGAGAACTAGCAAGATTTCATCGTCCGCAAGTGTAACACGGCGTATCTCGGCCATTTCTCAACGGATTCGTGCGAATCAAGTGTCATACGCGTTTTTAGCGTCTAAAACGCACGGGGAGCACGTTTTCGACGCGAAAAACTCGCGGATGTCCGAGATACGAGAGTTCTTGAACGAATCGAACGAAACGCGGTGCATCGTGTGTCGCGCTTGCAAAACGCGAGAACTAGCAAGATTTCATCGTCCGCAAGTGTAACACGGCGTATCTCGGCCATTTCTCAACGGATTCGTGCGAATCAAGTGTCATACGCGTTTTTAGCGTCTAAAACGCACGGGGAGCACGTTTTCGACGCGAAAAACTCGCGGATGTCCGAGATACGAGAGTTCTTGAACGAATCGAACGAAACGCGGTGCATCGTGTGTCGCGCTTGCAAAACGCGAGAACTAGCAAGATTTCATCGTCCGCAAGTGTAACACGGCGTATCTCGGCCATTTCTCAACGGATTCGTGCGAATCAAGTGTCATACGCGTTTTTAGCGTCTAAAACGCACGGGGAGCACGTTTTCGACGCGAAAAACTCGCGGATGTCCGAGATACGAGAGTTCTTGAACGAATCGAACGAAACGCGGTGCATCGTGTGTCGCGCTTGCAAAACGCGAGAACTAGCAAGATTTCATCGTCCGCAAGTGTAACACGGCGTATCTCGGCCATTTCTCAACGGATTCGTGCGAATCAAGTGTCATACGCGTTTTTAGCGTCTAAAACGCACGGGGAGCACGTTTTCGACGCGAAAAACTCGCGGATGTCCGAGATACGAGAGTTCTTGAACGAATCGAACGAAACGCGGTGCATCGTGTGTCGCGCTTGCAAAACGCGAGAACTAGCAAGATTTCATCGTCCGCAAGTGTAACACGGCGTATCTCGGCCATTTCTCAACGGATTCGTGCGAATCAAGTGTCATACGCGTTTTTAGCGTCTAAAACGCACGGGGAGCACGTTTTCGACGCGAAAAACTCGCGGATGTCCGAGATACGAGAGTTCTTGAACGAATCGAACGAAACGCGGTGCATCGTGTGTCGCGCTTGCAAAACGCGAGAACTAGCAAGATTTCATCGTCCGCAAGTGTAACACGGCGTATCTCGGCCATTTCTCAACGGATTCGTGCGAATCAAGTGTCATACGCGTTTTTAGCGTCTAAAACGCACGGGGAGCACGTTTTCGACGCGAAAAACTCGCGGATGTCCGAGATACGAGAGTTCTTGAACGAATCGAACGAAACGCGGTGCATCGTGTGTCGCGCTTGCAAAACGCGAGAACTAGCAAGATTTCATCGTCCGCAAGTGTAACACGGCGTATCTCGGCCATTTCTCAACGGATTCGTGCGAATCAAGTGTCATACGCGTTTTTAGCGTCTAAAACGCACGGGGAGCACGTTTTCGACGCGAAAAACTCGCGGATGTCCGAGATACGAGAGTTCTTGAACGAATCGAACGAAACGCGGTGCATCGTGTGTCGCGCTTGCAAAACGCGAGAACTAGCAAGATTTCATCGTCCGCAAGTGTAACACGGCGTATCTCGGCCATTTCTCAACGGATTCGTGCGAATCAAGTGTCATACGCGTTTTTAGCGTCTAAAACGCACGGGGAGCACGTTTTCGACGCGAAAAACTCGCGGATGTCCGAGATACGAGAGTTCTTGAACGAATCGAACGAAACGCGGTGCATCGTGTGTCGCGCTTGCAAAACGCGAGAACTAGCAAGATTTCATCGTCCGCAAGTGTAACACGGCGTATCTCGGCCATTTCTCAACGGATTCGTGCGAATCAAGTGTCATACGCGTTTTTAGCGTCTAAAACGCACGGGGAGCACGTTTTCGACGCGAAAAACTCGCGGATGTCCGAGATACGAGAGTTCTTGAACGAATCGAACGAAACGCGGTGCATCGTGTGTCGCGCTTGCAAAACGCGAGAACTAGCAAGATTTCATCGTCCGCAAGTGTAACACGGCGTATCTCGGCCATTTCTCAACGGATTCGTGCGAATCAAGTGTCATACGCGTTTTTAGCGTCTAAAACGCACGGGGAGCACGTTTTCGACGCGAAAAACTCGCGGATGTCCGAGATACGAGAGTTCTTGAACGAATCGAACGAAACGCGGTGCATCGTGTGTCGCGCTTGCAAAACGCGAGAACTAGCAAGATTTCATCGTCCGCAAGTGTAACACGGCGTATCTCGGCCATTTCTCAACGGATTCGTGCGAATCAAGTGTCATACGCGTTTTTAGCGTCTAAAACGCACGGGGAGCACGTTTTCGACGCGAAAAACTCGCGGATGTCCGAGATACGAGAGTTCTTGAACGAATCGAACGAAACGCGGTGCATCGTGTGTCGCGCTTGCAAAACGCGAGAACTAGCAAGATTTCATCGTCCGCAAGTGTAACACGGCGTATCTCGGCCATTTCTCAACGGATTCGTGCGAATCAAGTGTCATACGCGTTTTTAGCGTCTAAAACGCACGGGGAGCACGTTTTCGACGCGAAAAACTCGCGGATGTCCGAGATACGACAGTTCTTGAACGAATCGAACGAAACGCGGTGCATCGTGTGTCGCGCTTGCAAAACGCGAGAACTAGCAAGATTTCATCGTCCGCAAGTGTAACACGGCGTATCTCGGCCATTTCTCAACGGATTCGTGCGAATCAAGTGTCATACGCGTTTTTAGCGTCTAAAACGCACGGGGAGCACGTTTTCGACGCGAAAAACTCGCGGATGTCCGAGATACGAGAGTTCTTGAACGAATCGAACGAAACGCGGTGCATCGTGTGTCGCGCTTGCAAAACGCGAGAACTAGCAAGATTTCATCGTCCGCAAGTGTAACACGGCGTATCTCGGCCATTTCTCAACGGATTCGTGCGAATCAAGTGTCATACGCGTTTTTAGCGTCTAAAACGCACGGGGAGCACGTTTTCGACGCGAAAAACTCGCGGATGTCCGAGATACGAGAGTTCTTGAACGAATCGAACGAAACGCGGTGCATCGTGTGTCGCGCTTGCAAAACGCGAGAACTAGCAAGATTTCATCGTCCGCAAGTGTAACACGGCGTATCTCGGCCATTTCTCAACGGATTCGTGCGAATCAAGTGTCATACGCGTTTTTAGCGTCTAAAACGCACGGGGAGCACGTTTTCGACGCGAAAAACTCGCGGATGTCCGAGATACGAGAGTTCTTGAACGAATCGAACGAAACGCGGTGCATCGTGTGTCGCGCTTGCAAAACGCGAGAACTAGCAAGATTTCATCGTCCGCAAGTGTAACACGGCGTATCTCGGCCATTTCTCAACGGATTCGTGCGAATCAAGTGTCATACGCGTTTTTAGCGTCTAAAACGCACGGGGAGCACGTTTTCGACGCGAAAAACTCGCGGATGTCCGAGATACGAGAGTTCTTGAACGAATCGAACGAAACGCGGTACATCGTGTGTCGCGCTTGCAAAACGCGAGAACTAGCAAGATTTCATCGTCCGCAAGTGTAACACGGCGTATCTCGGCCATTTCTCAACGGATTCGTGCGAATCAAGTGTCATACGCGTTTTTAGCGTCTAAAACGCACGGGGAGCACGTTTTCGACGCGAAAAACTCGCGGATGTCCGAGATACGAGAGTTCTTGAACGAATCGAACGAAACGCGGTGCATCGTGTGTCGCGCTTGCAAAACGCGAGAACTAGCAAGATTTCATCGTCCGCAAGTGTAACACGGCGTATCTCGGCCATTTCTCAACGGATTCGTGCGAATCAAGTGTCATACGCGTTTTTAGCGTCTAAAACGCACGGGGAGCACGTTTTCGACGCGAAAAACTCGCGGATGTCCGAGATACGAGAGTTCTTGAACGAATCGAACGAAACGCGGTGCATCGTGTGTCGCGCTTGCAAAACGCGAGAACTAGCAAGATTTCATCGTCCGCAAGTGTAACACGGCGTATCTCGGCCATTTCTCAACGGATTCGTGCGAATCAAGTGTCATACGCGTTTTTAGCGTCTAAAACGCACGGGGAGCACGTTTTCGACGCGAAAAACTCGCGGATGTCCGAGATACGAGAGTTCTTGAACGAATCGAACGAAACGCGGTGCATCGTGTGTCGCGCTTGCAAAACGCGAGAACTAGCAAGATTTCATCGTCCGCAAGTGTAACACGGCGTATCTCGGCCATTTCTCAACGGATTCGTGCGAATCAAGTGTCATACGCGTTTTTAGCGTCTAAAACGCACGGGGAGCACGTTTTCGACGCGAAAAACTCGCGGATGTCCGAGATACGAGAGTTCTTGAACGAATCGAACGAAACGCGGTGCATCGTGTGTCGCGCTTGCAAAACGCGAGAACTAGCAAGATTTCATCGTCCGCAAGTGTAACACGGCGTATCTCGGCCATTTCTCAACGGATTCGTGCGAATCAAGTGTCATACGCGTTTTTAGCGTCTAAAACGCACGGGGAGCACGTTTTCGACGCGAAAAACTCGCGGATGTCCGAGATACGAGAGTTCTTGAACGAATCGAACGAAACGCGGTGCATCGTGTGTCGCGCTTGCAAAACGCGAGAACTAGCAAGATTTCATCGTCCGCAAGTGTAACACGGCGTATCTCGGCCATTTCTCAACGGATTCGTGCGAATCAAGTGTCATACGCGTTTTTAGCGTCTAAAACGCACGGGGAGCACGTTTTCGACGCGAAAAACTCGCGGATGTCCGAGATACGAGAGTTCTTGAACGAATCGAACGAAACGCGGTGCATCGTGTGTCGCGCTTGCAAAACGCGAGAACTAGCAAGATTTCATCGTCCGCAAGTGTAACACGGCGTATCTCGGCCATTTCTCAACGGATTCGTGCGAATCAAGTGTCATACGCGTTTTTAGCGTCTAAAACGCACGGGGAGCACGTTTTCGACGCGAAAAACTCGCGGATGTCCGAGATACGAGAGTTCTTGAACGAATCGAACGAAACGCGGTGCATCGTGTGTCGCGCTTGCAAAACGCGAGAACTAGCAAGATTTCATCGTCCGCAAGTGTAACACGGCGTATCTCGGCCATTTCTCAACGGATTCGTGCGAATCAAGTGTCATACGCGTTTTTAGCGTCTAAAACGCACGGGGAGCACGTTTTCGACGCGAAAAACTCGCGGATGTCCGAGATACGAGAGTTCTTGAACGAATCGAACGAAACGCGGTGCATCGTGTGTCGCGCTTGCAAAACGCGAGAACTAGCAAGATTTCATCGTCCGCAAGTGTAACACGGCGTATCTCGGCCATTTCTCAACGGATTCGTGCGAATCAAGTGTCATACGCGTTTTTAGCGTCTAAAACGCACGGGGAGCACGTTTTCGACGCGAAAAACTCGCGGATGTCCGAGATACGAGAGTTCTTGAACGAATCGAACGAAACGCGGTGCATCGTGTGTCGCGCTTGCAAAACGCGAGAACTAGCAAGATTTCATCGTCCGCAAGTGTAACACGGCGTATCTCGGCCATTTCTCAACGGATTCGTGCGAATCAAGTGTCATACGCGTTTTTAGCGTCTAAAACGCACGGGGAGCACGTTTTCGACGCGAAAAACTCGCGGATGTCCGAGATACGAGAGTTCTTGAACGAATCGAACGAAACGCGGTGCATCGTGTGTCGCGCTTGCAAAACGCGAGAACTAGCAAGATTTCATCGTCCGCAAGTGTAACACGGCGTATCTCGGCCATTTCTCAACGGATTCGTGCGAATCAAGTGTCATACGCGTTTTTAGCGTCTAAAACGCACGGGGAGCACGTTTTCGACGCGAAAAACTCGCGGATGTCCGAGATACGAGAGTTCTTGAACGAATCGAACGAAACGCGGTGCATCGTGTGTCGCGCTTGCAAAACGCGAGAACTAGCAAGATTTCATCGTCCGCAAGTGTAACACGGCGTATCTCGGCCATTTCTCAACGGATTCGTGCGAATCAAGTGTCATACGCGTTTTTAGCGTCTAAAACGCACGGGGAGCACGTTTTCGACGCGAAAAACTCGCGGATGTCCGAGATACGAGAGTTCTTGAACGAATCGAACGAAACGCGGTGCATCGTGTGTCGCGCTTGCAAAACGCGAGAACTAGCAAGATTTCATCGTCCGCAAGTGTAACACGGCGTATCTCGGCCATTTCTCAACGGATTCGTGCGAATCAAGTGTCATACGCGTTTTTAGCGTCTAAAACGCACGGGGAGCACGTTTTCGACGCGAAAAACTCGCGGATGTCCGAGATACGAGAGTTCTTGAACGAATCGAACGAAACGCGGTGCATCGTGTGTCGCGCTTGCAAAACGCGAGAACTAGCAAGATTTCATCGTCCGCAAGTGTAACACGGCGTATCTCGGCCATTTCTCAACGGATTCGTGCGAATCAAGTGTCATACGCGTTTTTAGCGTCTAAAACGCACGGGGAGCACGTTTTCGACGCGAAAAACTCGCGGATGTCCGAGATACGAGAGTTCTTGAACGAATCGAACGAAACGCGGTGCATCGTGTGTCGCGCTTGCAAAACGCGAGAACTAGCAAGATTTCATCGTCCGCAAGTGTAACACGGCGTATCTCGGCCATTTCTCAACGGATTCGTGCGAATCAAGTGTCATACGCGTTTTTAGCGTCTAAAACGCACGGGGAGCACGTTTTCGACGCGAAAAACTCGCGGATGTCCGAGATACGAGAGTTCTTGAACGAATCGAACGAAACGCGGTGCATCGTGTGTCGCGCTTGCAAAACGCGAGAACTAGCAAGATTTCATCGTCCGCAAGTGTAACACGGCGTATCTCGGCCATTTCTCAACGGATTCGTGCGAATCAAGTGTCATACGCGTTTTTAGCGTCTAAAACGCACGGGGAGCACGTTTTCGACGCGAAAAACTCGCGGATGTCCGAGATACGAGAGTTCTTGAACGAATCGAACGAAACGCGGTGCATCGTGTGTCGCGCTTGCAAAACGCGAGAACTAGCAAGATTTCATCGTCCGCAAGTGTAACACGGCGTATCTCGGCCATTTCTCAACGGATTCGTGCGAATCAAGTGTCATACGCGTTTTTAGCGTCTAAAACGCACGGGGAGCACGTTTTCGACGCGAAAAACTCGCGGATGTCCGAGATACGAGAGTTCTTGAACGAATCGAACGAAACGCGGTGCATCGTGTGTCGCGCTTGCAAAACGCGAGAACTAGCAAGATTTCATCGTCCGCAAGTGTAACACGGCGTATCTCGGCCATTTCTCAACGGATTCGTGCGAATCAAGTGTCATACGCGTTTTTAGCGTCTAAAACGCACGGGGAGCACGTTTTCGACGCGAAAAACTCGCGGATGTCCGAGATACGAGAGTTCTTGAACGAATCGAACGAAACGCGGTGCATCGTGTGTCGCGCTTGCAAAACGCGAGAACTAGCAAGATTTCATCGTCCGCAAGTGTAACACGGCGTATCTCGGCCATTTCTCAACGGATTCGTGCGAATCAAGTGTCATACGCGTTTTTAGCGTCTAAAACGCACGGGGAGCACGTTTTCGACGCGAAAAACTCGCGGATGTCCGAGATACGAGAGTTCTTGAACGAATCGAACGAAACGCGGTGCATCGTGTGTCGCGCTTGCAAAACGCGAGAACTAGCAAGATTTCATCGTCCGCAAGTGTAACACGGCGTATCTCGGCCATTTCTCAACGGATTCGTGCGAATCAAGTGTCATACGCGTTTTTAGCGTCTAAAACGCACGGGGAGCACGTTTTCGACGCGAAAAACTCGCGGATGTCCGAGATACGAGAGTTCTTGAACGAATCGAACGAAACGCGGTGCATCGTGTGTCGCGCTTGCAAAACGCGAGAACTAGCAAGATTTCATCGTCCGCAAGTGTAACACGGCGTATCTCGGCCATTTCTCAACGGATTCGTGCGAATCAAGTGTCATACGCGTTTTTAGCGTCTAAAACGCACGGGGAGCACGTTTTCGACGCGAAAAACTCGCGGATGTCCGAGATACGAGAGTTCTTGAACGAATCGAACGAAACGCGGTGCATCGTGTGTCGCGCTTGCAAAACGCGAGAACTAGCAAGATTTCATCGTCCGCAAGTGTAACACGGCGTATCTCGGCCATTTCTCAACGGATTCGTGCGAATCAAGTGTCATACGCGTTTTTAGCGTCTAAAACGCACGGGGAGCACGTTTTCGACGCGAAAAACTCGCGGATGTCCGAGATACGAGAGTTCTTGAACGAATCGAACGAAACGCGGTGCATCGTGTGTCGCGCTTGCAAAACGCGAGAACTAGCAAGATTTCATCGTCCGCAAGTGTAACACGGCGTATCTCGGCCATTTCTCAACGGATTCGTGCGAATCAAGTGTCATACGCGTTTTTAGCGTCTAAAACGCACGGGGAGCACGTTTTCGACGCGAAAAACTCGCGGATGTCCGAGATACGAGAGTTCTTGAACGAATCGAACGAAACGCGGTGCATCGTGTGTCGCGCTTGCAAAACGCGAGAACTAGCAAGATTTCATCGTCCGCAAGTGTAACACGGCGTATCTCGGCCATTTCTCAACGGATTCGTGCGAATCAAGTGTCATACGCGTTTTTAGCGTCTAAAACGCACGGGGAGCACGTTTTCGACGCGAAAAACTCGCGGATGTCCGAGATACGAGAGTTCTTGAACGAATCGAACGAAACGCGGTGCATCGTGTGTCGCGCTTGCAAAACGCGAGAACTAGCAAGATTTCATCGTCCGCAAGTGTAACACGGCGTATCTCGGCCATTTCTCAACGGATTCGTGCGAATCAAGTGTCATACGCGTTTTTAGCGTCTAAAACGCACGGGGAGCACGTTTTCGACGCGAAAAACTCGCGGATGTCCGAGATACGAGAGTTCTTGAACGAATCGAACGAAACGCGGTGCATCGTGTGTCGCGCTTGCAAAACGCGAGAACTAGCAAGATTTCATCGTCCGCAAGTGTAACACGGCGTATCTCGGCCATTTCTCAACGGATTCGTGCGAATCAAGTGTCATACGCGTTTTTAGCGTCTAAAACGCACGGGGAGCACGTTTTCGACGCGAAAAACTCGCGGATGTCCGAGATACGAGAGTTCTTGAACGAATCGAACGAAACGCGGTGCATCGTGTGTCGCGCTTGCAAAACGCGAGAACTAGCAAGATTTCATCGTCCGCAAGTGTAACACGGCGTATCTCGGCCATTTCTCAACGGATTCGTGCGAATCAAGTGTCATACGCGTTTTTAGCGTCTAAAACGCACGGGGAGCACGTTTTCGACGCGAAAAACTCGCGGATGTCCGAGATACGAGAGTTCTTGAACGAATCGAACGAAACGCGGTGCATCGTGTGTCGCGCTTGCAAAACGCGAGAACTAGCAAGATTTCATCGTCCGCAAGTGTAACACGGCGTATCTCGGCCATTTCTCAACGGATTCGTGCGAATCAAGTGTCATACGCGTTTTTAGCGTCTAAAACGCACGGGGAGCACGTTTTCGACGCGAAAAACTCGCGGATGTCCGAGATACGAGAGTTCTTGAACGAATCGAACGAAACGCGGTGCATCGTGTGTCGCGCTTGCAAAACGCGAGAACTAGCAAGATTTCATCGTCCGCAAGTGTAACACGGCGTATCTCGGCCATTTCTCAACGGATTCGTGCGAATCAAGTGTCATACGCGTTTTTAGCGTCTAAAACGCACGGGGAGCACGTTTTCGACGCGAAAAACTCGCGGATGTCCGAGATACGAGAGTTCTTGAACGAATCGAACGAAACGCGGTGCATCGTGTGTCGCGCTTGCAAAACGCGAGAACTAGCAAGATTTCATCGTCCGCAAGTGTAACACGGCGTATCTCGGCCATTTCTCAACGGATTCGTGCGAATCAAGTGTCATACGCGTTTTTAGCGTCTAAAACGCACGGGGAGCACGTTTTCGACGCGAAAAACTCGCGGATGTCCGAGATACGAGAGTTCTTGAACGAATCGAACGAAACGCGGTGCATCGTGTGTCGCGCTTGCAAAACGCGAGAACTAGCAAGATTTCATCGTCCGCAAGTGTAACACGGCGTATCTCGGCCATTTCTCAACGGATTCGTGCGAATCAAGTGTCATACGCGTTTTTAGCGTCTAAAACGCACGGGGAGCACGTTTTCGACGCGAAAAACTCGCGGATGTCCGAGATACGAGAGTTCTTGAACGAATCGAACGAAACGCGGTGCATCGTGTGTCGCGCTTGCAAAACGCGAGAACTAGCAAGATTTCATCGTCCGCAAGTGTAACACGGCGTATCTCGGCCATTTCTCAACGGATTCGTGCGAATCAAGTGTCATACGCGTTTTTAGCGTCTAAAACGCACGGGGAGCACGTTTTCGACGCGAAAAACTCGCGGATGTCCGAGATACGAGAGTTCTTGAACGAATCGAACGAAACGCGGTGCATCGTGTGTCGCGCTTGCAAAACGCGAGAACTAGCAAGATTTCATCGTCCGCAAGTGTAACACGGCGTATCTCGGCCATTTCTCAACGGATTCGTGCGAATCAAGTGTCATACGCGTTTTTAGCGTCTAAAACGCACGGGGAGCACGTTTTCGACGCGAAAAACTCGCGGATGTCCGAGATACGAGAGTTCTTGAACGAATCGAACGAAACGCGGTGCATCGTGTGTCGCGCTTGCAAAACGCGAGAACTAGCAAGATTTCATCGTCCGCAAGTGTAACACGGCGTATCTCGGCCATTTCTCAACGGATTCGTGCGAATCAAGTGTCATACGCGTTTTTAGCGTCTAAAACGCACGGGGAGCACGTTTTCGACGCGAAAAACTCGCGGATGTCCGAGATACGAGAGTTCTTGAACGAATCGAACGAAACGCGGTGCATCGTGTGTCGCGCTTGCAAAACGCGAGAACTAGCAAGATTTCATCGTCCGCAAGTGTAACACGGCGTATCTCGGCCATTTCTCAACGGATTCGTGCGAATCAAGTGTCATACGCGTTTTTAGCGTCTAAAACGCACGGGGAGCACGTTTTCGACGCGAAAAACTCGCGGATGTCCGAGATACGAGAGTTCTTGAACGAATCGAACGAAACGCGGTGCATCGTGTGTCGCGCTTGCAAAACGCGAGAACTAGCAAGATTTCATCGTCCGCAAGTGTAACACGGCGTATCTCGGCCATTTCTCAACGGATTCGTGCGAATCAAGTGTCATACGCGTTTTTAGCGTCTAAAACGCACGGGGAGCACGTTTTCGACGCGAAAAACTCGCGGATGTCCGAGATACGAGAGTTCTTGAACGAATCGAACGAAACGCGGTGCATCGTGTGTCGCGCTTGCAAAACGCGAGAACTAGCAAGATTTCATCGTCCGCAAGTGTAACACGGCGTATCTCGGCCATTTCTCAACGGATTCGTGCGAATCAAGTGTCATACGCGTTTTTAGCGTCTAAAACGCACGGGGAGCACGTTTTCGACGCGAAAAACTCGCGGATGTCCGAGATACGAGAGTTCTTGAACGAATCGAACGAAACGCGGTGCATCGTGTGTCGCGCTTGCAAAACGCGAGAACTAGCAAGATTTCATCGTCCGCAAGTGTAACACGGCGTATCTCGGCCATTTCTCAACGGATTCGTGCGAATCAAGTGTCATACGCGTTTTTAGCGTCTAAAACGCACGGGGAGCACGTTTTCGACGCGAAAAACTCGCGGATGTCCGAGATACGAGAGTTCTTGAACGAATCGAACGAAACGCGGTGCATCGTGTGTCGCGCTTGCAAAACGCGAGAACTAGCAAGATTTCATCGTCCGCAAGTGTAACACGGCGTATCTCGGCCATTTCTCAACGGATTCGTGCGAATCAAGTGTCATACGCGTTTTTAGCGTCTAAAACGCACGGGGAGCACGTTTTCGACGCGAAAAACTCGCGGATGTCCGAGATACGAGAGTTCTTGAACGAATCGAACGAAACGCGGTGCATCGTGTGTCGCGCTTGCAAAACGCGAGAACTAGCAAGATTTCATCGTCCGCAAGTGTAACACGGCGTATCTCGGCCATTTCTCAACGGATTCGTGCGAATCAAGTGTCATACGCGTTTTTAGCGTCTAAAACGCACGGGGAGCACGTTTTCGACGCGAAAAACTCGCGGATGTCCGAGATACGAGAGTTCTTGAACGAATCGAACGAAACGCGGTGCATCGTGTGTCGCGCTTGCAAAACGCGAGAACTAGCAAGATTTCATCGTCCGCAAGTGTAACACGGCGTATCTCGGCCATTTCTCAACGGATTCGTGCGAATCAAGTGTCATACGCGTTTTTAGCGTCTAAAACGCACGGGGAGCACGTTTTCGACGCGAAAAACTCGCGGATGTCCGAGATACGAGAGTTCTTGAACGAATCGAACGAAACGCGGTGCATCGTGTGTCGCGCTTGCAAAACGCGAGAACTAGCAAGATTTCATCGTCCGCAAGTGTAACACGGCGTATCTCGGCCATTTCTCAACGGATTCGTGCGAATCAAGTGTCATACGCGTTTTTAGCGTCTAAAACGCACGGGGAGCACGTTTTCGACGCGAAAAACTCGCGGATGTCCGAGATACGAGAGTTCTTGAACGAATCGAACGAAACGCGGTGCATCGTGTGTCGCGCTTGCAAAACGCGAGAACTAGCAAGATTTCATCGTCCGCAAGTGTAACACGGCGTATCTCGGCCATTTCTCAACGGATTCGCGCGAATCAAGTGTCATACGCGTTTTTAGCGTCTAAAACGCACGGGGAGCACGTTTTCGACGCGAAAAACTCGCGGATGTCCGAGATACGAGAGTTCTTGAACGAATCGAACGAAACGCGGTGCATCGTGTGTCGCGCTTGCAAAACGCGAGAACTAGCAAGATTTCATCGTCCGCAAGTGTAACACGGCGTATCTCGGCCATTTCTCAACGGATTCGTGCGAATCAAGTGTCATACGCGTTTTTAGCGTCTAAAACGCACGGGGAGCACGTTTTCGACGCGAAAAACTCGCGGATGTCCGAGATACGAGAGTTCTTGAACGAATCGAACGAAACGCGGTGCATCGTGTGTCGCGCTTGCAAAACGCGAGAACTAGCAAGATTTCATCGTCCGCAAGTGTAACACGGCGTATCTCGGCCATTTCTCAACGGATTCGTGCGAATCAAGTGTCATACGCGTTTTTAGCGTCTAAAACGCACGGGGAGCACGTTTTCGACGCGAAAAACTCGCGGATGTCCGAGATACGAGAGTTCTTGAACGAATCGAACGAAACGCGGTGCATCGTGTGTCGCGCTTGCAAAACGCGAGAACTAGCAAGATTTCATCGTCCGCAAGTGTAACACGGCGTATCTCGGCCATTTCTCAACGGATTCGTGCGAATCAAGTGTCATACGCGTTTTTAGCGTCTAAAACGCACGGGGAGCACGTTTTCGACGCGAAAAACTCGCGGATGTCCGAGATACGAGAGTTCTTGAACGAATCGAACGAAACGCGGTGCATCGTGTGTCGCGCTTGCAAAACGCGAGAACTAGCAAGATTTCATCGTCCGCAAGTGTAACACGGCGTATCTCGGCCATTTCTCAACGGATTCGTGCGAATCAAGTGTCATACGCGTTTTTAGCGTCTAAAACGCACGGGGAGCACGTTTTCGACGCGAAAAACTCGCGGATGTCCGAGATACGAGAGTTCTTGAACGAATCGAACGAAACGCGGTGCATCGTGTGTCGCGCTTGCAAAACGCGAGAACTAGCAAGATTTCATCGTCCGCAAGTGTAACACGGCGTATCTCGGCCATTTCTCAACGGATTCGTGCGAATCAAGTGTCATACGCGTTTTTAGCGTCTAAAACGCACGGGGAGCACGTTTTCGACGCGAAAAACTCGCGGATGTCCGAGATACGAGAGTTCTTGAACGAATCGAACGAAACGCGGTGCATCGTGTGTCGCGCTTGCAAAACGCGAGAACTAGCAAGATTTCATCGTCCGCAAGTGTAACACGGCGTATCTCGGCCATTTCTCAACGGATTCGTGCGAATCAAGTGTCATACGCGTTTTTAGCGTCTAAAACGCACGGGGAGCACGTTTTCGACGCGAAAAACTCGCGGATGTCCGAGATACGAGAGTTCTTGAACGAATCGAACGAAACGCGGTGCATCGTGTGTCGCGCTTGCAAAACGCGAGAACTAGCAAGATTTCATCGTCCGCAAGTGTAACACGGCGTATCTCGGCCATTTCTCAACGGATTCGTGCGAATCAAGTGTCATACGCGTTTTTAGCGTCTAAAACGCACGGGGAGCACGTTTTCGACGCGAAAAACTCGCGGATGTCCGAGATACGAGAGTTCTTGAACGAATCGAACGAAACGCGGTGCATCGTGTGTCGCGCTTGCAAAACGCGAGAACTAGCAAGATTTCATCGTCCGCAAGTGTAACACGGCGTATCTCGGCCATTTCTCAACGGATTCGTGCGAATCAAGTGTCATACGCGTTTTTAGCGTCTAAAACGCACGGGGAGCACGTTTTCGACGCGAAAAACTCGCGGATGTCCGAGATACGAGAGTTCTTGAACGAATCGAACGAAACGCGGTGCATCGTGTGTCGCGCTTGCAAAACGCGAGAACTAGCAAGATTTCATCGTCCGCAAGTGTAACACGGCGTATCTCGGCCATTTCTCAACGGATTCGTGCGAATCAAGTGTCATACGCGTTTTTAGCGTCTAAAACGCACGGGGAGCACGTTTTCGACGCGAAAAACTCGCGGATGTCCGAGATACGAGAGTTCTTGAACGAATCGAACGAAACGCGGTGCATCGTGTGTCGCGCTTGCAAAACGCGAGAACTAGCAAGATTTCATCGTCCGCAAGTGTAACACGGCGTATCTCGGCCATTTCTCAACGGATTCGTGCGAATCAAGTGTCATACGCGTTTTTAGCGTCTAAAACGCGCGGGGAGCACGTTTTCGACGCGAAAAACTCGCGGATGTCCGAGATACGAGAGTTCTTGAACGAATCGAACGAAACGCGGTGCATCGTGTGTCGCGCTTGCAAAACGCGAGAACTAGCAAGATTTCATCGTCCGCAAGTGTAACACGGCGTATCTCGGCCATTTCTCAACGGATTCGTGCGAATCAAGTGTCATACGCGTTTTTAGCGTCTAAAACGCACGGGGAGCACGTTTTCGACGCGAAAAACTCGCGGATGTCCGAGATACGAGAGTTCTTGAACGAATCGAACGAAACGCGGTGCATCGTGTGTCGCGCTTGCAAAACGCGAGAACTAGCAAGATTTCATCGTCCGCAAGTGTAACACGGCGTATCTCGGCCATTTCTCAACGGATTCGTGCGAATCAAGTGTCATACGCGTTTTTAGCGTCTAAAACGCACGGGGAGCACGTTTTCGACGCGAAAAACTCGCGGATGTCCGAGATACGAGAGTTCTTGAACGAATCGAACGAAACGCGGTGCATCGTGTGTCGCGCTTGCAAAACGCGAGAACTAGCAAGATTTCATCGTCCGCAAGTGTAACACGGCGTATCTCGGCCATTTCTCAACGGATTCGTGCGAATCAAGTGTCATACGCGTTTTTAGCGTCTAAAACGCACGGGGAGCACGTTTTCGACGCGAAAAACTCGCGGATGTCCGAGATACGAGAGTTCTTGAACGAATCGAACGAAACGCGGTGCATCGTGTGTCGCGCTTGCAAAACGCGAGAACTAGCAAGATTTCATCGTCCGCAAGTGTAACACGGCGTATCTCGGCCATTTCTCAACGGATTCGTGCGAATCAAGTGTCATACGCGTTTTTAGCGTCTAAAACGCACGGGGAGCACGTTTTCGACGCGAAAAACTCGCGGATGTCCGAGATACGAGAGTTCTTGAACGAATCGAACGAAACGCGGTGCATCGTGTGTCGCGCTTGCAAAACGCGAGAACTAGCAAGATTTCATCGTCCGCAAGTGTAACACGGCGTATCTCGGCCATTTCTCAACGGATTCGTGCGAATCAAGTGTCATACGCGTTTTTAGCGTCTAAAACGCACGGGGAGCACGTTTTCGACGCGAAAAACTCGCGGATGTCCGAGATACGAGAGTTCTTGAACGAATCGAACGAAACGCGGTGCATCGTGTGTCGCGCTTGCAAAACGCGAGAACTAGCAAGATTTCATCGTCCGCAAGTGTAACACGGCGTATCTCGGCCATTTCTCAACGGATTCGTGCGAATCAAGTGTCATACGCGTTTTTAGCGTCTAAAACGCACGGGGAGCACGTTTTCGACGCGAAAAACTCGCGGATGTCCGAGATACGAGAGTTCTTGAACGAATCGAACGAAACGCGGTGCATCGTGTGTCGCGCTTGCAAAACGCGAGAACTAGCAAGATTTCATCGTCCGCAAGTGTAACACGGCGTATCTCGGCCATTTCTCAACGGATTCGTGCGAATCAAGTGTCATACGCGTTTTTAGCGTCTAAAACGCACGGGGAGCACGTTTTCGACGCGAAAAACTCGCGGATGTCCGAGATACGAGAGTTCTTGAACGAATCGAACGAAACGCGGTGCATCGTGTGTCGCGCTTGCAAAACGCGAGAACTAGCAAGATTTCATCGTCCGCAAGTGTAACACGGCGTATCTCGGCCATTTCTCAACGGATTCGTGCGAATCAAGTGTCATACGCGTTTTTAGCGTCTAAAACGCACGGGGAGCACGTTTTCGACGCGAAAAACTCGCGGATGTCCGAGATACGAGAGTTCTTGAACGAATCGAACGAAACGCGGTGCATCGTGTGTCGCGCTTGCAAAACGCGAGAACTAGCAAGATTTCATCGTCCGCAAGTGTAACACGGCGTATCTCGGCCATTTCTCAACGGATTCGTGCGAATCAAGTGTCATACGCGTTTTTAGCGTCTAAAACGCACGGGGAGCACGTTTTCGACGCGAAAAACTCGCGGATGTCCGAGATACGAGAGTTCTTGAACGAATCGAACGAAACGCGGTGCATCGTGTGTCGCGCTTGCAAAACGCGAGAACTAGCAAGATTTCATCGTCCGCAAGTGTAACACGGCGTATCTCGGCCATTTCTCAACGGATTCGTGCGAATCAAGTGTCATACGCGTTTTTAGCGTCTAAAACGCACGGGGAGCACGTTTTCGACGCGAAAAACTCGCGGATGTCCGAGATACGAGAGTTCTTGAACGAATCGAACGAAACGCGGTGCATCGTGTGTCGCGCTTGCAAAACGCGAGAACTAGCAAGATTTCATCGTCCGCAAGTGTAACACGGCGTATCTCGGCCATTTCTCAACGGATTCGTGCGAATCAAGTGTCATACGCGTTTTTAGCGTCTAAAACGCACGGGGAGCACGTTTTCGACGCGAAAAACTCGCGGATGTCCGAGATACGAGAGTTCTTGAACGAATCGAACGAAACGCGGTGCATCGTGTGTCGCGCTTGCAAAACGCGAGAACTAGCAAGATTTCATCGTCCGCAAGTGTAACACGGCGTATCTCGGCCATTTCTCAACGGATTCGTGCGAATCAAGTGTCATACGCGTTTTTAGCGTCTAAAACGCACGGGGAGCACGTTTTCGACGCGAAAAACTCGCGGATGTCCGAGATACGAGAGTTCTTGAACGAATCGAACGAAACGCGGTGCATCGTGTGTCGCGCTTGCAAAACGCGAGAACTAGCAAGATTTCATCGTCCGCAAGTGTAACACGGCGTATCTCGGCCATTTCTCAACGGATTCGTGCGAATCAAGTGTCATACGCGTTTTTAGCGTCTAAAACGCACGGGGAGCACGTTTTCGACGCGAAAAACTCGCGGATGTCCGAGATACGAGAGTTCTTGAACGAATCGAACGAAACGCGGTGCATCGTGTGTCGCGCTTGCAAAACGCGAGAACTAGCAAGATTTCATCGTCCGCAAGTGTAACACGGCGTATCTCGGCCATTTCTCAACGGATTCGTGCGAATCAAGTGTCATACGCGTTTTTAGCGTCTAAAACGCACGGGGAGCACGTTTTCGACGCGAAAAACTCGCGGATGTCCGAGATACGAGAGTTCTTGAACGAATCGAACGAAACGCGGTGCATCGTGTGTCGCGCTTGCAAAACGCGAGAACTAGCAAGATTTCATCGTCCGCAAGTGTAACACGGCGTATCTCGGCCATTTCTCAACGGATTCGTGCGAATCAAGTGTCATACGCGTTTTTAGCGTCTAAAACGCACGGGGAGCACGTTTTCGACGCGAAAAACTCGCGGATGTCCGAGATACGAGAGTTCTTGAACGAATCGAACGAAACGCGGTGCATCGTGTGTCGCGCTTGCAAAACGCGAGAACTAGCAAGATTTCATCGTCCGCAAGTGTAACACGGCGTATCTCGGCCATTTCTCAACGGATTCGTGCGAATCAAGTGTCATACGCGTTTTTAGCGTCTAAAACGCACGGGGAGCACGTTTTCGACGCGAAAAACTCGCGGATGTCCGAGATACGAGAGTTCTTGAACGAATCGAACGAAACGCGGTGCATCGTGTGTCGCGCTTGCAAAACGCGAGAACTAGCAAGATTTCATCGTCCGCAAGTGTAACACGGCGTATCTCGGCCATTTCTCAACGGATTCGTGCGAATCAAGTGTCATACGCGTTTTTAGCGTCTAAAACGCACGGGGAGCACGTTTTCGACGCGAAAAACTCGCGGATGTCCGAGATACGAGAGTTCTTGAACGAATCGAACGAAACGCGGTGCATCGTGTGTCGCGCTTGCAAAACGCGAGAACTAGCAAGATTTCATCGTCCGCAAGTGTAACACGGCGTATCTCGGCCATTTCTCAACGGATTCGTGCGAATCAAGTGTCATACGCGTTTTTAGCGTCTAAAACGCACGGGGAGCACGTTTTCGACGCGAAAAACTCGCGGATGTCCGAGATACGAGAGTTCTTGAACGAATCGAACGAAACGCGGTGCATCGTGTGTCGCGCTTGCAAAACGCGAGAACTAGCAAGATTTCATCGTCCGCAAGTGTAACACGGCGTATCTCGGCCATTTCTCAACGGATTCGTGCGAATCAAGTGTCATACGCGTTTTTAGCGTCTAAAACGCACGGGGAGCACGTTTTCGACGCGAAAAACTCGCGGATGTCCGAGATACGAGAGTTCTTGAACGAATCGAACGAAACGCGGTGCATCGTGTGTCGCGCTTGCAAAACGCGAGAACTAGCAAGATTTCATCGTCCGCAAGTGTAACACGGCGTATCTCGGCCATTTCTCAACGGATTCGTGCGAATCAAGTGTCATACGCGTTTTTAGCGTCTAAAACGCACGGGGAGCACGTTTTCGACGCGAAAAACTCGCGGATGTCCGAGATACGAGAGTTCTTGAACGAATCGAACGAAACGCGGTGCATCGTGTGTCGCGCTTGCAAAACGCGAGAACTAGCAAGATTTCATCGTCCGCAAGTGTAACACGGCGTATCTCGGCCATTTCTCAACGGATTCGTGCGAATCAAGTGTCATACGCGTTTTTAGCGTCTAAAACGCACGGGGAGCACGTTTTCGACGCGAAAAACTCGCGGATGTCCGAGATACGAGAGTTCTTGAACGAATCGAACGAAACGCGGTGCATCGTGTGTCGCGCTTGCAAAACGCGAGAACTAGCAAGATTTCATCGTCCGCAAGTGTAACACGGCGTATCTCGGCCATTTCTCAACGGATTCGTGCGAATCAAGTGTCATACGCGTTTTTAGCGTCTAAAACGCACGGGGAGCACGTTTTCGACGCGAAAAACTCGCGGATGTCCGAGATACGAGAGTTCTTGAACGAATCGAACGAAACGCGGTGCATCGTGTGTCGCGCTTGCAAAACGCGAGAACTAGCAAGATTTCATCGTCCGCAAGTGTAACACGGCGTATCTCGGCCATTTCTCAACGGATTCGTGCGAATCAAGTGTCATACGCGTTTTTAGCGTCTAAAACGCACGGGGAGCACGTTTTCGACGCGAAAAACTCGCGGATGTCCGAGATACGAGAGTTCTTGAACGAATCGAACGAAACGCGGTGCATCGTGTGTCGCGCTTGCAAAACGCGAGAACTAGCAAGATTTCATCGTCCGCAAGTGTAACACGGCGTATCTCGGCCATTTCTCAACGGATTCGTGCGAATCAAGTGTCATACGCGTTTTTAGCGTCTAAAACGCACGGGGAGCACGTTTTCGACGCGAAAAACTCGCGGATGTCCGAGATACGAGAGTTCTTGAACGAATCGAACGAAACGCGGTGCATCGTGTGTCGCGCTTGCAAAACGCGAGAACTAGCAAGATTTCATCGTCCGCAAGTGTAACACGGCGTATCTCGGCCATTTCTCAACGGATTCGTGCGAATCAAGTGTCATACGCGTTTTTAGCGTCTAAAACGCACGGGGAGCACGTTTTCGACGCGAAAAACTCGCGGATGTCCGAGATACGAGAGTTCTTGAACGAATCGAACGAAACGCGGTGCATCGTGTGTCGCGCTTGCAAAACGCGAGAACTAGCAAGATTTCATCGTCCGCAAGTGTAACACGGCGTATCTCGGCCATTTCTCAACGGATTCGTGCGAATCAAGTGTCATACGCGTTTTTAGCGTCTAAAACGCACGGGGAGCACGTTTTCGACGCGAAAAACTCGCGGATGTCCGAGATACGAGAGTTCTTGAACGAATCGAACGAAACGCGGTGCATCGTGTGTCGCGCTTGCAAAACGCGAGAACTAGCAAGATTTCATCGTCCGCAAGTGTAACACGGCGTATCTCGGCCATTTCTCAACGGATTCGTGCGAATCAAGTGTCATACGCGTTTTTAGCGTCTAAAACGCACGGGGAGCACGTTTTCGACGCGAAAAACTCGCGGATGTCCGAGATACGAGAGTTCTTGAACGAATCGAACGAAACGCGGTGCATCGTGTGTCGCGCTTGCAAAACGCGAGAACTAGCAAGATTTCATCGTCCGCAAGTGTAACACGGCGTATCTCGGCCATTTCTCAACGGATTCGTGCGAATCAAGTGTCATACGCGTTTTTAGCGTCTAAAACGCACGGGGAGCACGTTTTCGACGCGAAAAACTCGCGGATGTCCGAGATACGAGAGTTCTTGAACGAATCGAACGAAACGCGGTGCATCGTGTGTCGCGCTTGCAAAACGCGAGAACTAGCAAGATTTCATCGTCCGCAAGTGTAACACGGCGTATCTCGGCCATTTCTCAACGGATTCGTGCGAATCAAGTGTCATACGCGTTTTTAGCGTCTAAAACGCACGGGGAGCACGTTTTCGACGCGAAAAACTCGCGGATGTCCGAGATACGAGAGTTCTTGAACGAATCGAACGAAACGCGGTGCATCGTGTGTCGCGCTTGCAAAACGCGAGAACTAGCAAGATTTCATCGTCCGCAAGTGTAACACGGCGTATCTCGGCCATTTCTCAACGGATTCGTGCGAATCAAGTGTCATACGCGTTTTTAGCGTCTAAAACGCACGGGGAGCACGTTTTCGACGCGAAAAACTCGCGGATGTCCGAGATACGAGAGTTCTTGAACGAATCGAACGAAACGCGGTGCATCGTGTGTCGCGCTTGCAAAACGCGAGAACTAGCAAGATTTCATCGTCCGCAAGTGTAACACGGCGTATCTCGGCCATTTCTCAACGGATTCGTGCGAATCAAGTGTCATACGCGTTTTTAGCGTCTAAAACGCACGGGGAGCACGTTTTCGACGCGAAAAACTCGCGGATGTCCGAGATACGAGAGTTCTTGAACGAATCGAACGAAACGCGGTGCATCGTGTGTCGCGCTTGCAAAACGCGAGAACTAGCAAGATTTCATCGTCCGCAAGTGTAACACGGCGTATCTCGGCCATTTCTCAACGGATTCGTGCGAATCAAGTGTCATACGCGTTTTTAGCGTCTAAAACGCACGGGGAGCACGTTTTCGACGCGAAAAACTCGCGGATGTCCGAGATACGAGAGTTCTTGAACGAATCGAACGAAACGCGGTGCATCGTGTGTCGCGCTTGCAAAACGCGAGAACTAGCAAGATTTCATCGTCCGCAAGTGTAACACGGCGTATCTCGGCCATTTCTCAACGGATTCGTGCGAATCAAGTGTCATACGCGTTTTTAGCGTCTAAAACGCACGGGGAGCACGTTTTCGACGCGAAAAACTCGCGGATGTCCGAGATACGAGAGTTCTTGAACGAATCGAACGAAACGCGGTGCATCGTGTGTCGCGCTTGCAAAACGCGAGAACTAGCAAGATTTCATCGTCCGCAAGTGTAACACGGCGTATCTCGGCCATTTCTCAACGGATTCGTGCGAATCAAGTGTCATACGCGTTTTTAGCGTCTAAAACGCACGGGGAGCACGTTTTCGACGCGAAAAACTCGCGGATGTCCGAGATACGAGAGTTCTTGAACGAATCGAACGAAACGCGGTGCATCGTGTGTCGCGCTTGCAAAACGCGAGAACTAGCAAGATTTCATCGTCCGCAAGTGTAACACGGCGTATCTCGGCCATTTCTCAACGGATTCGTGCGAATCAAGTGTCATACGCGTTTTTAGCGTCTAAAACGCACGGGGAGCACGTTTTCGACGCGAAAAACTCGCGGATGTCCGAGATACGAGAGTTCTTGAACGAATCGAACGAAACGCGGTGCATCGTGTGTCGCGCTTGCAAAACGCGAGAACTAGCAAGATTTCATCGTCCGCAAGTGTAACACGGCGTATCTCGGCCATTTCTCAACGGATTCGTGCGAATCAAGTGTCATACGCGTTTTTAGCGTCTAAAACGCACGGGGAGCACGTTTTCGACGCGAAAAACTCGCGGATGTCCGAGATACGAGAGTTCTTGAACGAATCGAACGAAACGCGGTGCATCGTGTGTCGCGCTTGCAAAACGCGAGAACTAGCAAGATTTCATCGTCCGCAAGTGTAACACGGCGTATCTCGGCCATTTCTCAACGGATTCGTGCGAATCAAGTGTCATACGCGTTTTTAGCGTCTAAAACGCACGGGGAGCACGTTTTCGACGCGAAAAACTCGCGGATGTCCGAGATACGAGAGTTCTTGAACGAATCGAACGAAACGCGGTGCATCGTGTGTCGCGCTTGCAAAACGCGAGAACTAGCAAGATTTCATCGTCCGCAAGTGTAACACGGCGTATCTCGGCCATTTCTCAACGGATTCGTGCGAATCAAGTGTCATACGCGTTTTTAGCGTCTAAAACGCACGGGGAGCACGTTTTCGACGCGAAAAACTCGCGGATGTCCGAGATACGAGAGTTCTTGAACGAATCGAACGAAACGCGGTGCATCGTGTGTCGCGCTTGCAAAACGCGAGAACTAGCAAGATTTCATCGTCCGCAAGTGTAACACGGCGTATCTCGGCCATTTCTCAACGGATTCGTGCGAATCAAGTGTCATACGCGTTTTTAGCGTCTAAAACGCACGGGGAGCACGTTTTCGACGCGAAAAACTCGCGGATGTCCGAGATACGAGAGTTCTTGAACGAATCGAACGAAACGCGGTGCATCGTGTGTCGCGCTTGCAAAACGCGAGAACTAGCAAGATTTCATCGTCCGCAAGTGTAACACGGCGTATCTCGGCCATTTCTCAACGGATTCGTGCGAATCAAGTGTCATACGCGTTTTTAGCGTCTAAAACGCACGGGGAGCACGTTTTCGACGCGAAAAACTCGCGGATGTCCGAGATACGAGAGTTCTTGAACGAATCGAACGAAACGCGGTGCATCGTGTGTCGCGCTTGCAAAACGCGAGAACTAGCAAGATTTCATCGTCCGCAAGTGTAACACGGCGTATCTCGGCCATTTCTCAACGGATTCGTGCGAATCAAGTGTCATACGCGTTTTTAGCGTCTAAAACGCACGGGGAGCACGTTTTCGACGCGAAAAACTCGCGGATGTCCGAGATACGAGAGTTCTTGAACGAATCGAACGAAACGCGGTGCATCGTGTGTCGCGCTTGCAAAACGCGAGAACTAGCAAGATTTCATCGTCCGCAAGTGTAACACGGCGTATCTCGGCCATTTCTCAACGGATTCGTGCGAATCAAGTGTCATACGCGTTTTTAGCGTCTAAAACGACACGGGGAGCACGTTTTCGACGCGAAAAACTCGCGGATGTCCGAGATACGAGAGTTCTTGAACGAATCGAACGAAACGCGGTGCATCGTGTGTCGCGCTTGCAAAACGCGAGAACTAGCAAGATTTCATCGTCCGCAAGTGTAACACGGCGTATCTCGGCCATTTCTCAACGGATTCGTGCGAATCAAGTGTCATACGCGTTTTTAGCGTCTAAAACGCACGGGGAGCACGTTTTCGACGCGAAAAACTCGCGGATGTCCGAGATACGAGAGTTCTTGAACGAATCGAACGAAACGCGGTGCATCGTGTGTCGCGCTTGCAAAACGCGAGAACTAGCAAGATTTCATCGTCCGCAAGTGTAACACGGCGTATCTCGGCCATTTCTCAACGGATTCGTGCGAATCAAGTGTCATACGCGTTTTTAGCGTCTAAAACGCACGGGGAGCACGTTTTCGACGCGAAAAACTCGCGGATGTCCGAGATACGAGAGTTCTTGAACGAATCGAACGAAACGCGGTGCATCGTGTGTCGCGCTTGCAAAACGCGAGAACTAGCAAGATTTCATCGTCCGCAAGTGTAACACGGCGTATCTCGGCCATTTCTCAACGGATTCGTGCGAATCAAGTGTCATACGCGTTTTTAGCGTCTAAAACGCACGGGGAGCACGTTTTCGACGCGAAAAACTCGCGGATGTCCGAGATACGAGAGTTCTTGAACGAATCGAACGAAACGCGGTGCATCGTGTGTCGCGCTTGCAAAACGCGAGAACTAGCAAGATTTCATCGTCCGCAAGTGTAACACGGCGTATCTCGGCCATTTCTCAACGGATTCGTGCGAATCAAGTGTCATACGCGTTTTTAGCGTCTAAAACGCACGGGGAGCACGTTTTCGACGCGAAAAACTCGCGGATGTCCGAGATACGAGAGTTCTTGAACAAATCGAACGAAACGCGGTGCATCGTGTGTCGCGCTTGCAAAACGCGAGAACTAGCAAGATTTCATCGTCCGCAAGTGTAACACGGCGTATCTCGGCCATTTCTCAACGGATTCGTGCGAATCAAGTGTCATACGCGTTTTTAGCGTCTAAAACGCACGGGGAGCACGTTTTCGACGCGAAAAACTCGCGGATGTCCGAGATACGAGAGTTCTTGAACGAATCGAACGAAACGCGGTGCATCGTGTGTCGCGCTTGCAAAACGCGAGAACTAGCAAGATTTCATCGTCCGCAAGTGTAACACGGCGTATCTCGGCCATTTCTCAACGGATTCGTGCGAATCAAGTGTCATACGCGTTTTTAGCGTCTAAAACGCACGGGAGCACGTTTTCGACGCGAAAAACTCGCGGATGTCCGAGATACGAGAGTTCTTGAACGAATCGAACGAAACGCGGTGCATCGTGTGTCGCGCTTGCAAAACGCGAGAACTAGCAAGATTTCATCGTCCGCAAGTGTAACACGGCGTATCTCGGCCATTTCTCAACGGATTCGTGCGAATCAAGTGTCATACGCGTTTTTAGCGTCTAAAACGCACGGGGAGCACGTTTTCGACGCGAAAAACTCGCGGATGTCCGAGATACGAGAGTTCTTGAACGAATCGAACGAAACGCGGTGCATCGTGTGTCGCGCTTGCAAAACGCGAGAACTAGCAAGATTTCATCGTCCGCAAGTGTAACACGGCGTATCTCGGCCATTTCTCAACGGATTCGTGCGAATCAAGTGTCATACGCGTTTTTAGCGTCTAAAACGCACGGGGAGCACGTTTTCGACGCGAAAAACTCGCGGATGTCCGAGATACGAGAGTTCTTGAACGAATCGAACGAAACGCGGTGCATCGTGTGTCGCGCTTGCAAAACGCGAGAACTAGCAAGATTTCATCGTCCGCAAGTGTAACACGGCGTATCTCGGCCATTTCTCAACGGATTCGTGCGAATCAAGTGTCATACGCGTTTTTAGCGTCTAAAACGCACGGGGAGCACGTTTTCGACGCGAAAAACTCGCGGATGTCCGAGATACGAGAGTTCTTGAACAAATCGAACGAAACGCGGTGCATCGTGTGTCGCGCTTGCAAAACGCGAGAACTAGCAAGATTTCATCGTCCGCAAGTGTAACACGGCGTATCTCGGCCATTTCTCAACGGATTCGTGCGAATCAAGTCTCATACGCGTTTTTAGCGTCTAAAACGCACGGGGAGCACGTTTTCGACGCGAAAAATTCGCGGATGTCCGAGATACGAGAGTTCTTGAACGAATCGAACGAAACGCGGTGCATCGTGTGTCGCGCTTGCAAAACGCGAGAACTAGCAAGATTTCATCGTCCGCAAGTGTAACACGGCGTATCTCGGCCATTTCTCAACGGATTCGTGCGAATCAAGTGTCATACGCGTTTTTAGCGTCTAAAACGCACGGGGAGCACGTTTTCGACGCGAAAAACTCGCGGATGTCCGAGATACGAGAGTTCTTGAACGAATCGAACGAAACGCGGTGCATCGTGTGTCGCGCTTGCAAAACGCGAGAACTAGCAAGATTTCATCGTCCGCAAGTGTAACACGGCGTATCTCGGCCATTTCTCAACGGATTCGTGCGAATCAAGTGTCATACGCGTTTTTAGCGTCTAAAACGCACGGGGAGCACGTTTTCGACGCGAAAAACTCGCGGATGTCCGAGATACGAGAGTTCTTGAACGAATCGAACGAAACGCGGTGCATCGTGTGTCGCGCTTGCAAAACGCGAGAACTAGCAAGATTTCATCGTCCGCAAGTGTAACACGGCGTATCTCGGCCATTTCTCAACGGATTCGTGCGAATCAAGTGTCATACGCGTTTTTAGCGTCTAAAACGCACGGGGAGCACGTTTTCGACGCGAAAAACTCGCGGATGTCCGAGATACGAGAGTTCTTGAACGAATCGAACGAAACGCGGTGCATCGTGTGTCGCGCTTGCAAAACGCGAGAACTAGCAAGATTTCATCGTCCGCAAGTGTAACACGGCGTATCTCGGCCATTTCTCAACGGATTCGTGCGAATCAAGTGTCATACGCGTTTTTAGCGTCTAAAACGCACGGGGAGCACGTTTTCGACGCGAAAAACTCGCGGATGTCCGAGATACGAGAGTTCTTGAACAAATCGAACGAAACGCGGTGCATCGTGTGTCGCGCTTGCAAAACGCGAGAACTAGCAAGATTTCATCGTCCGCAAGTGTAACACGGCGTATCTCGGCCATTTCTCAACGGATTCGTGCGAATCAAGTGTCATACGCGTTTTTAGCGTCTAAAACGCACGGGGAGCACGTTTTCGACGCGAAAAACTCGCGGATGTCCGAGATACGAGAGTTCTTGAACGAATCGAACGAAACGCGGTGCATCGTGTGTCGCGCTTGCAAAACGCGAGAACTAGCAAAATTTCATCGTCCGCAAGTGTAACACGGCGTATCTCGGCCATTTCTCAACGGATTCGTGCGAATCAAGTGTCATACGCGTTTTTAGCGTCTAAAACGCACGGGGAGCACGTTTTCGACGCGAAAAACTCGCGGATGTCCGAGATACGAGAGTTTTTGAACGAATCGAACGAAACGCGGTGCATCGTGTGTCGCGCTTGCAAAACGCGAGAACTAGCAAGATTTCATCGTCCGCAAGTGTAACACGGCGTATCTCGGCCATTTCTCAACGGATTCGTGCGAATCAAGTGTCATACGCGTTTTTAGCGTCTAAAACGCACGGGGAGCACGTTTTCGACGCGAAAAACTCGCGGATGTCCGAGATACGAGAGTTCTTGAACGAATCGAACGAAACGCGGTGCATCGTGTGTCGCGCTTGCAAAACGCGAGAACTAGCAAGATTTCATCGTCCGCAAGTGTAACACGGCGTATCTCGGCCATTTCTCAACGGATTCGTGCGAATCAAGTGTCATACGCGTTTTTAGCGTCTAAAACGCACGGGGAGCACGTTTTCGACGCGAAAAACTCGCGGATGTCCGAGATACGAGAGTTCTTGAACAAATCGAACGAAACGCGGTGCATCGTGTGTCGCGCTTGCAAAACGCGAGAACTAGCAAGATTTCATCGTCCGCAAGTGTAACACGGCGTATCTCGGCCATTTCTCAACGGATTCGTGCGAATCAAGTGTCATACGCGTTTTTAGCGTCTAAAACGCACGGGGAGCACGTTTTCGACGCGAAAAACTCGCGGATGTCCGAGATACGAGAGTTCTTGAACGAATCGAACGAAACGCGGTGCATCGTGTGTCGCGCTTGCAAAACGCGAGAACTAGCAAAATTTCATCGTCCGCAAGTGTAACACGGCGTATCTCGGCCATTTCTCAACGGATTCGTGCGAATCAAGTGTCATACGCGTTTTTAGCGTCTAAAACGCACGGGGAGCACGTTTTCGACGCGAAAAACTCGCGGATGTCCGAGATACGAGAGTTCTTGAACGAATCGAACGAAACGCGGTGCATCGTGTGTCGCGCTTGCAAAACGCGAGAACTAGCAAGATTTCATCGTCCGCAAGTGTAACACGGCGTATCTCGGCCATTTCTCAACGGATTCGTGCGAATCAAGTGTCATACGCGTTTTTAGCGTCTAAAACGCACGGGGAGCACGTTTTCGACGCGAAAAACTCGCGGATGTCCGAGATACGAGAGTTCTTGAACAAATCGAACGAAACGCGGTGCATCGTGTGTCGCGCTTGCAAAACGCGAGAACTAGCAAGATTTCATCGTCCGCAAGTGTAACACGGCGTATCTCGGCCATTTCTCAACGGATTCGTGCGAATCAAGTGTCATACGCGTTTTTAGCGTCTAAAACGCACGGGGAGCACGTTTTCGACGCGAAAAACTCGCGGATGTCCGAGATACGAGAGTTCTTGAACGAATCGAACGAAACGCGGTGCATCGTGTGTCGCGCTTGCAAAACGCGAGAACTAGCAAGATTTCATCGTCCGCAAGTGTAACACGGCGTATCTCGGCCATTTCTCAACGGATTCGTGCGAATCAAGTGTCATACGCGTTTTTAGCGTCTAAAACGCACGGGGAGCACGTTTTCGACGCGAAAAACTCGCGGATGTCCGAGATACGAGAGTTCTTGAACGAATCGAACGAAACGCGGTGCATCGTGTGTCGCGCTTGCAAAACGCGACAACTAGCAAGATTTCATCGTCCGCAAGTGTAACACGGCGTATCTCGGCCATTTCTCAACGGATTCGTGCGAATCAAGTGTCATACGCGTTTTTAGCGTCTAAAACGCACGGGGAGCACGTTTTCGACGCGAAAAACTCGCGGATGTCCGAGATACGAGAGTTCTTGAACGAATCGAACGAAACGCGGTGCATCGTGTGTCGCGCTTGCAAAACGCGAGAACTAGCAAGATTTCATCGTCCGCAAGTGTAACACGGCGTATCTCGGCCATTTCTCAACGGATTCGTGCGAATCAAGTGTCATACGCGTTTTTAGCGTCTAAAACGCACGGGGAGCACGTTTTCGACGCGAAAAACTCGCGGATGTCCGAGATACGAGAGTTCTTGAACAAATCGAACGAAACGCGGTGCATCGTGTGTCGCGCTTGCAAAACGCGAGAACTAGCAAGATTTCATCGTCCGCAAGTGTAACACGGCGTATCTCGGCCATTTCTCAACGGATTCGTGCGAATCAAGTGTCACGCGTTTTTAGCGTCTAAAACGCACGGGGAGCACGTTTTCGACGCGAAAAACTCGCGGATGTCCGAGATACGAGAGTTCTTGAACGAATCGAACGAAACGCGGTGCATCGTGTGTCGCGCTTGCAAAACGCGAGAACTAGCAAGATTTCATCGTCCGCAAGTGTAACACGGCGTATCTCGGCCATTTCTCAACGGATTCGTGCGAATCAAGTGTCATACGCGTTTTTAGCGTCTAAAACGCACGGGGAGCACGTTTTCGACGCGAAAAACTCGCGGATGTCCGAGATACGAGAGTTCTTGAACGAATCGAACGAAACGCGGTGCATCGTGTGTCGCGCTTGCAAAACGCGAGAACTAGCAAGATTTCATCGTCCGCAAGTGTAACACGGCGTATCTCGGCCATTTCTCAACGGATTCGTGCGAATCAAGTGTCATACGCGTTTTTAGCGTCTAAAACGCACGGGGAGCACGTTTTCGACGCGAAAAACTCGCGGATGTCCGAGATACGAGAGTTCTTGAACGAATCGAACGAAACGCGGTGCATCGTGTGTCGCGCTTGCAAAACGCGAGAACTAGCAAGATTTCATCGTCCGCAAGTGTAACACGGCGTATCTCGGCCATTTCTCAACGGATTCGTTCGAATCAAGTGTCATACGCGTTTTTAGCGTCTAAAACGCACGGGGAGCACGTTTTCGACGCGAAAAACTCGCGGATGTCCGAGATACGAGAGTTCTTGAACAAATCGAACGAAACGCGGTGCATCGTGTGTCGCGCTTGCAAAACGCGAGAACTAGCAAGATTTCATCGTCCGCAAGTGTAACACGGCGTATCTCGGCCATTTCTCAACGGATTCGTGCGAATCAAGTGTCATACGCGTTTTTAGCGTCTAAAACGCACGGGGAGCACGTTTTCGACGCGAAAAACTCGCGGATGTCCGAGATACGAGAGTTCTTGAACGAATCGAACGAAACGCGGTGCATCGTGTGTCGCGCTTGCAAAACGCGAGAACTAGCAAGATTTCATCGTCCGCAAGTGTAACACGGCGTATCTCGGCCATTTCTCAACGGATTCGTGCGAATCAAGTGTCATACGCGTTTTTAGCGTCTAAAACGCACGGGGAGCACGTTTTCGACGCGAAAAACTCGCGGATGTCCGAGATACGAGAGTTCTTGAACGAATCGAACGAAACGCGGTGCATCGTGTGTCGCGCTTGCAAAACGCGAGAACTAGCAAGATTTCATCGTCCGCAAGTGTAACACGGCGTATCTCGGCCATTTCTCAACGGATTCGTGCGAATCAAGTGTCATACGCGTTTTTAGCGTCTAAAACGCACGGGGAGCACGTTTTCGACGCGAAAAACTCGCGGATGTCCGAGATACGAGAGTTCTTGAACGAATCGAACGAAACGCGGTGCATCGTGTGTCGCGCTTGCAAAACGCGAGAACTAGCAAGATTTCATCGTCCGCAAGTGTAACACGGCGTATCTCGGCCATTTCTCAACGGATTCGTGCGAATCAAGTGTCATACGCGTTTTTAGCGTCTAAAACGCACGGGGAGCACGTTTTCGACGCGAAAAACTCGCGGATGTCCGAGATACGAGAGTTCTTGAACGAATCGAACGAAACGCGGTGCATCGTGTGTCGCGCTTGCAAAACGCGAGAACTAGCAAGATTTCATCGTCCGCAAGTGTAACACGGCGTATCTCGGCCATTTCTCAACGGATTCGTGCGAATCAAGTGTCATACGCGTTTTTAGCGTCTAAAACGCACGGGGAGCACGTTTTCGACGCGAAAAACTCGCGGATGTCCGAGATACGAGAGTTCTTGAACGAATCGAACGAAACGCGGTGCATCGTGTGTCGCGCTTGCAAAACGCGAGAACTAGCAAGATTTCATCGTCCGCAAGTGTAACACGGCGTATCTCGGCCATTTCTCAACGGATTCGTGCGAATCAAGTGTCATACGCGTTTTTAGCGTCTAAAACGCACGGGGAGCACGTTTTCGACGCGAAAAACTCGCGGATGTCCGAGATACGAGAGTTCTTGAACGAATCGAACGAAACGCGGTGCATCGTGTTACGTCCGGGCGAGGCTTATCACGACTTTGATGTTTGTCAAGACGGTCGATGAGAAATCCGCGAGCGGCCTGCCGTGCGACCGGTCGTAACGCTTGAATATTTTTGTTAATTTAATTACAATAAATCAACGGCAATCTAACTGAAGATCATCATTGCGGTATTCTAATCCCTTCCTGGAAGAGGAGGGATTTTCTAGTTTATTCAGTACAAACTAAACGGAAAAGTTAAGTTAAAAATCTAATATCGCGTTTAGTTGTTTGCAGGACTAATAGGATTCGTGTGTCTTCTCAAGACCCGTACAGGTCCCCAATTGTTCTCGCGAGGTTATGTTTCGGCCGATGTACAATGCTATGGTATATGAGGTGTGACGTCACAACACAGATTAAATTAAAGAGAGTAATATAAGGGGAAAACAAAAGTAGTTATATTCAATTGAAAATAATCGTATAAAGAAAAGATAGAATATATATATATATATAGAGAAAAGTAGAACAGATGTGTTACGAATTCGCTAAACTATAAAAGAATTACTGCAAGAGATGTTATTCGCAGTATGGAAGATTGTTCATGAATGGTGCGCGACAATGATGCGCCTTAATTCGAGCGCTCTCGGTAATTCACGGTTATGCCCTTACAATCGACAAGTTAACTAGGAATCTTGCACGGTCAAATGACCGCCCCCGTGGGATCCCGCCGTGGCCTGAGCTCGGGCATGATCATATTATAAAATGGTAATTGTCGTCGTGTTTCGCGACTGGAGGTTCCTACCGTGTCGCTGGTCTTCGGTTACGCTCGGATATTCTCGCTTTTCGCGCGCTCTCCTTCTCTCTCGCTCTCTCTCTCTGTCTCCTTCGCTCTATCTCCTCCTTTCTGCGCTATCTCTCGCTCTCTCTCTCTCTCTGGCGGTAGGTCGGTTGGAAATTTCAGGTTTTGGTGGAAAACGATGATATTACCTTCGAATCGTAAAATAATTTCAGTACTTTGAACCTTCTTGATTTGCCTATGCTCTTCGATAATTGAGCCGGGAACTAGTCCGTTACAAGGGGTCGGCAAGTCAGGAAGATAGTGCTTCTATTCAGATATTTTGATAAACTAATTCCGACTTCAGTCGCCACGAGCGAGGAACAACCTTTCGCGCTCTGTTCAAGTTAAATAATAAAGAAAAAGTAATGTAAATGAAATCAAAAGGAAACTTAAGCTAACGTGTCCGACGCAATTTGTCGGCCACGTGCAGAACGTAACGCGCACACCTTCGCACTTTCACTAAATTAAAGAAAACTGAGTCTATGTCTCACTTAATAATTAGATTTTACAAGCTATTGTTTAACGAGGATTAATGAGTCCGTATTACTACACACTGCTAGAAGAATATGCACTTTAGGCTCAGAAATTAATGAAAACTAAGACACCCTCGGACAATCGACTACGTACCTCACGACTTTACAGCCAACTGCCCAGAGAAATCCGTCGCGAGACGGCTCCTGGGCTCGCTCTAGGCCAGTTTTTCATACCCTAACCATGGAAACGGGCGATCAGCGGTCGAGTCAGTGTACAAATATTGTGTTACCATGCTCGCTCGATGTTCAGCGAGAGACTTTCATTTGCTCATTTATCCTCCTTTAATTATTCAGTTTTATTGCGAATAAAATATGATTGCCTTGACTCAGCTATTCAAAACCTTAGTGGTGCACGCTCCTGCCTTATATGCTTGAACAGAACCAGGTTGATATCTGGGCAATGCCTTATTGCCACGAAAATCATAATTCATTTTAGAGAGAGCGAGAAACTAAAAATTAACACGCGGAACCTCATCGCTTTTTCCTTAGCCTATACACGCACACACTCATACTCCGCTCACACGCATTCATATCCACTCACACGCTTACATTTACTTACATCTACTTATATATATACGATGGGACGAATATGATTCCACGGTGAGGGAATTCCACTACATATTAACAACTCAACAGCACCACATATACGATGAGCCTAAGCTATGATACGAATAATTCGCATACGCGGCCTGGAGGAGGAATAGAATAATCATGATTTTACAACTAATACTCTAACAGCGCACCGGATGCGATGAGCCTAAGCCGTGATACAAGTAATTCGTAATCCGGCGGCCGGAATAAAGGAAAGAAAGAGAGTTTAATTTGAGAAATTATAATAGAAGAAAAGGAAAAATCAAAAAGTTACGCTGGGACGTAACATCCTCCCCCCCTTGGAATCATCATCGTCCCCGATGATGCGTCGCTCGCCTGTCTCACGCGTAGGGGTTGAGCGACGTCCGGCGGTACCAAATAAACACATGTAACATACGCCTGTCGCGTCGGTGAGCTACTGCGCTGGTTCCTCCCACCCTGAGCTCGAACCTGACCCCCCTGGTGTCCCCTCGGAATACCTCGAGCACACAGTCTATAAGTGGTCGGCGCACGCCCGGGCACCCCTCGACGTCGACCTCCCTGATGGTCTTGCAAGATCGGATCAGCCCACAGACGTCCTCATCGGACACTCCCTCGTTATCCCTGCACTCAAGCACCTCGAGCGCGCGCATCCTCATCATGAACTGAGCGCCCACGCTGGGGTGCATTAGACTGATGTTGAGATGTCGCAGGCGAGGCAAGTCACCCAATGACTCCAGAGCGAACTCACCACGAACGTTAGTAGAGGCGGTCAGGTCCAGGTATTCTAAAGCGCTCATATGCCTGCCCACCTCGTCGACAAATGACACGTCCACCCAACTATTTCCCATCAGTGTCAACCTTGTGACCTGCGTGAACCTAGGTGGAATCCGCAGGGCCCCCGCAACTGAGCCGTAGCCAAGCTCTAAAAAATTGGCCACGTCTCCCTCCTCCGCCGCATCGTCCAGCTCCTGCTCTAGGGCCTCGTCCCGCTGGTCGCAATACCGGAACAGCAATTCCTTCGTCACCGGTCCCAACGCCGCGTTATGTCCTAGAGCGGCTAACACGTCCTCGTGAAAGAAAGCTGGGCGGTCGATGACGATCGTCTTTAGCTCCTTCGCCCTCTCCAGGAATTTCCCTAGATGGTTGGGGCGTATTCGAGTCTCTGTGATGCTGAAGTTCTCCAGGCAAGAACTCAGCGACCCTAGGGATTCCCCCGTCATTTTGGTTCCTTTTGCGGTGAAACGTTGTATTTTATGACCCGCGAATACCCATTTCAATTCTATGTCCACCGGACCATCGCACACCCCCACGGTGAGACTTCTAAGATTCTTACAAGCATAAGACAACGCACGCAGGCCGGATGGGAGGACTCGAAGGCCGGACACATCCAACTCCTCTAACCCCTTCGCCCATCCGGCAGTTATGGTTAAAATTTGGGGCCGCAGTGCCCTGCATGCGCATCGGTCCGCCAGGTGTACGGCGCGGAGCCCGCGACCGCAGCGCTGCAGTAGCCAATTATACGAGTCATTTGTCGGGGCCGGCTCGCTCCTATATGTCGGCCATCGCCAGTCCTCCGCGTCGATCGTCGTTTCCGTAGTCAGCGCACGCCGCACCCCCTCCTGCCAGCCCTTACTAACTTGTTCCATGCGCGCCACATCACGGAACGGTAGAAAGGGTGCCAGGAGCGCCACGACCTCCACGGGTAGCGGCGGGGCATAGGTCTCGTAATACCCCAGGCCGTCGAACGGTTGCGGAGCATCGTCGTCCACGGCGGTGGAAGTGGACGGCCCTCGTCGATGCCATGCGTCCGCCATCTGCACCCCAATCACCCTTTTTCGCAGCGTTATTGGATTTGCCTTGGCTGCCTCCACGGCTCCCATTGCTTCCTCGGTTGTCCGGAACGTCACAAACCCTGTGGCGCCGCCCTGGCCGCGCCGCACCACCGCGCCTATCGCTCCCAGGGGTCGGAACGCTTCTAGGAGCTGGCTTTGTCGCGTGTTTGTCGCCATGTAGGCGACGAACACCCGATTTATTGGAATATTCGTCGGTTCCATAACAGGTCTTAATAAAGGAGATACATATTCGTTAGTATGACACAACATAAAAGTTATTCCATGCCGTTGCCCCTTCCACGGGGAAGATCGGTCTTCGCAGGAAGCCGGCTGTAAAGGTTATCAACGATTCTCGCGCCCGAGGCGAATGTGTGAAGCTTATTCCTCGCTCGGAGAGAGAGATACTTAGGTCATCGGTAAGATTTTGTCCGCGTGCTTGAGGAGACGTTTACCCTCTTCCGTCTCCAGCAACACGGTATTTCCCTCCAGCCTTTTTACGACGCGGTAGGGACCCCGATATCGACTGCCAAATTTGCCCTTCTTGGGCTCGATAAGGACCCGCACCCTGTCGCCTTCTTTCGCTTCAAGCGGCCGCGCGCGCGCGTCGTAGTGCACCTTGGATTTCTGCTTCGCCTTCAATAGATTTTCCCCTGCCGCGATCTGCATTTCCGAAAGGTGGGGAATAAGCTCCCGTAGATACGCGGAGTACGTATCACTCCTCTCGTCCACGCAGATTGAGCTTGGGTAACGCGCGGTTCTACCATACACGAGCTCGTACGGTGTAAAATTCGTAGCTTCGTGTACCGAGGTGTTATACGAGAACATTGCAAACGGTACCAGCCTATCCCAGTCGTCATATTCATCTAAGTAATGCTTTATGTATTCAGTAAGCACGATGTGGCTGCGTTCTAACGCACCATTAGACTGAGGGCGGTATCCTGACGTCGTCACATGATCGATATCAAAAAGTCGCGCGATTTCCCTAATTACTCTATTTATAAAGCTAGTGCCTCTATCTGTTAATATTGTTCGCGGCGCTCCGAATTGTAATATAAGGTTCGTGACCATCGCATGGGCTATTGTTTCCGCTTTTATATCCGGTACGGGTACTGCGATACAATATTTAGTGAGATTATCTTGCATTGTCAAAATGTGTTTGTTTCCTTCCGGTGTTGTAGGAAGAGGCCCGACAGTGTCTAAGGATACTTTAACAAAAGGTTCAATTGGCGTATCCGTTATGATCATTGGCTCACGCGTTCTTGCGCGGACTAACTTTTTCTCTAAGCATCCCGTGCAAGTCCGAATAAAATTTTGAATCTCATTTTTCATGCCCGGCCAATAATATCGCTCGCGAATTCGGTGGTAAGTTTTGGTCACACCCTTATGTCCACCCATACGCCCTGCGTGCAATTCGGATATTATTTTTGGTCGTAACGCCTCAGCTGGTATCGAGACGTTCCCGGTGAATAAAGTAATAGTTATTCCGGAATCTTCAAATATTTCATGCAATAAGTCCGGATAAATTCCGCACGATAGTTTTTCAGTGATATCTCCTCTCAACGACAATCCGCACGATGTTTGCCCGTAATTGGTTAAAACGTCCCGTAATCTAATCAATCCGTCCCTGAATTCAGCAACGGTGGGGGTATCGTAAAATCTCTTTGCTACTACTATGCTGTAAATAAAATGTTTCTTGTAGCGTGTGACTAAAATTTTTCCTTCCTTTGGATTAACGGACTTCATGTCCTCGATGTTAATTGCGCGTAATTCCGTTAACAAGCGCGATACTGTATTGTCGAATTCGCAATCAGCTGTTATGAAATGGGCTATATTTCCCCGTCGTGCTGTTAAATTCTCTCGCGAATATCGTACAGGCTTCACTCCGTTCCTTATGTTATTTCGTGGTAGGCTCTGCGGAAGAGGCTGATCAGGCTCGCAAGGCACACTCCCGCTTACGGGAATCCCGACGATAGTTGTGTTCGATGGTCGGTCAGCGTATAGTCGTCGCGACGGTACGTCTTTCGGTAATGTCACTTTCGTCGGAGGAATCGGTGTTGAAAGTGCCAATGGTCGCGTCGCGGGAATAGGCGTCGGTATAAACGATCGTCGTATCGGTTTCGAAATTATCGTATCGTTAATTTTCCCCGGCGCTTCCTCGGTTTCTTTGATAGGTGTTAAAGGCCCTGTAGAGGGACGCGCGATAGTCCCGGCACGGGCAGGACGGGTGGGGAACTCCGTTGTGTCTAACGCATTTCCCGACCTGTCCGGCACTAAGATTTCCCCCACTTCCTCTACCGGTTCTCGTTCATGTAAGTCGTCAAAGAGTGTTGAATTTTGTCTGTTCGCGCTGCTGTCGTCATGCGGCAGTTCGTCCGCGCTTTCGTCGTCAGTCCGTTGGTCATGTCTGAATAGAGCGTCGTGAAAACGTACGATCGAGTCGGACAACTCCTCCAGCGTAATCGGCCCTTCCGACTCTTCACTAGAAGATTCGCCCTCATCGGTCGCGTAGTGGTGCCGGGTGGGAACCTCCATGGTGGGTAGTGCGCTTCCCGGCGCCTCCACCTCTTCGCTCGCGCCCGGTTCTGTTTCTGGTATTTTGTCTGTCTCCGGCGGCGGTCGACTCGGTAGTCTCGGTTTTACACTAGGCAACACACTTCTACGTTCAACGAATATTGGCGTATCGGAAGCGCCTGATGACGGGTCATCGCTGTCTGCTGTCGCCTCTGTCTGTGTCGACGGTACGACCGGAGCACGATTACGCGTTCTTGATGCTACCGCGCTTGTATCTAAAGGATTTGGCAACCTCGGATTTACCCGAACTCTACCCGTTCTTTCCTCCGGTGGAGAAGAATCGCTTGTTGACACGCGTGGGTTTTCCGAGCCTGATTCCGCGGTCCCTTGTCTCAACGGTAACACCTTCATTTCTGAACGCTCCTTACTTTCCTCGTCGGAACTTAGTATACTTGGTTTGACTGGATTACGCGACAACGCGTCGGCATTAGTGTTGAGCTTTCCCGGTTTGTGCACGAACTCATATTCATAGTCCCTCAGTTTCAGTCTCCAACGTACAAGTCGTTGTCCCGGATCTTTTACAGAATCTATCCATTTCAATGGTTCGTGATCACTAAAGAGCGTGAACTTTCTACCGTATAAGTATGGTCTGAAATGCAGTACCGCGTAAAGAACAGCTAAGCACTCCTTTTCAGTGGTAGTATAATTCTGTTCCGGTTTTGTTAAGTTTCGCGACAAGTACGCAACGGGCAGATCATTACCGTTAGTATTCTGACTGAGCACTGCGCCTATCGCAACGTCTGAGGCGTCAGTTGTTAAAGTAAAGGGCTCATTAAAATTAGGAAACTGTAGAATAGGAGACTTGCACAATGCTCCGCGTAATATTTTAAAACTCTTAGTGTGTTCCGCGTTCCAATCAAACTTCGCGTTTTTCTTCAATAATTCAGTCAACGGTTTCGCGATCGCGGCGAAGTTCTCTATAAAGCGACGATAGTAGCCTACTAAGCCTAGGAACTCCCGAACATTGCGCTGTGTCTGTGGATACGGAAAATTCTTCACAGCGCTTATTTTACCTGGGTCTGGGCGTACCCCGTTTCGACCTATTACATGTCCTAGGTAAGCTACTTCCGTACGCAGAAAGTCGCACTTATCCGGTTGCAATGTAAGTTTCGCGTCGCGTAGTCTATTAAATAACCGTTGTACTTTCCTCCGGTGTTCTTCCAGAGATTTGGCGTATACGACTATGTCATCTAAGTAAACGAAAACTTCTACTCCTTGCAATCCACGCAACACCTGATCCATTAATCGTTGGAAGGTCGCCGGCGCGTTCTTAAGCCCTTCCGGCATTCGTACGTACTCGTAATGACCGTTCGGTGTCGTGAATGCAGTTTTCGCGCGATCTTTCGGTTCCATTCCGATTTGCTGAAACCCGCTTGCCAAATCAAATACTGAGAAATAACGCGCCTCGCCTAGGTGATCCATGATATCAGTGATATTGGGCAATGGATACGCGTCCCCGATCGTCTTCTCATTTAATTTCCTAAAATCTATCACCATACGCCAGCGTTTATTCCCGTGGGAATCTGGTTTCTTCGGTACAATCCAGAGTGGCGAATTGTATGGTGAGCTTGATGGTGTTATAATATTGTCGGTTAATTTCAAGGAGATTTGCCGCGCGATCTCTTCTTTATGTATCGGTGGAAATCTGTATTGACGCGTATTAATCGGTAGGTCGTCTGTCGTCGGTATTGTGTGAGTGATGCACGGTGTCGATTGTAGTTTGTCACCCGGTAGATGGAAGGTTTTAGGGTATTCCTCTATCAAGTCGATTACGTGCTCGCGTTCTTCGGCGTTAAGGTGTTCGAGCCGCAAGCGAGAGAGCACCTCACTCACCCGATCAGTCGTCACCGGCTTTTCCGCGCGTTCGGAGTCTGTATCGAAATACTCCTGTTCTTCGGGAAAATTATGGTACTCGAACGGCACTATGCTTTGTGGCGGAATCTCAATTTCCACGCGCTTGTCTAAGGTGTTAATCGCCAGCACGTGGCACGCGCCCTGACTGACTGAGACGGCTGCTTCACCGATATAGATACCGTCTGCAATGTTCATTCGCGGCAAATAGCCCTCCGTTAAATCTCTCCCTTCGTCCACGTCGATCCTAAGTACTTGTCGCGCGCGCGGCTGCAGATGGTATACTCGCGTCGCTGGCGAGCTGCGTCGCGCGCTGTTCGGTTCGGATTCTCCGACGAATCGCATTGGTCTTATCGGATCGCTTTGTGTTACTAAAGTGTTGTGTGCAAATGAAATCTCTGCACGTTCTTGTCGCAGGTATTCTTTACCGAGAATTCCATCACTTCGTATTGGAAAGTTAGATCGTACTACGTGGAATTTTACTACTTGCCCGAGCAAGGTTAAAGTGGTCGTGCCTAGAGTTTCGGTTTGCTCCATAGTAATCCCTGTTATGATTACTGATTCGTCCAGCGCGACAGACACGTCTTCCCCGAGAGCTTTTAACTTTATTATATTTACATCTGCTCCAGTATCGATTAAAAAGTAGGCAAATTCCCGTCGCAATTCTACCGCGTGCATTTTAACTTGTGGTGAATCGCGGTTCGACTCGAAGCGAATTACTGCGGGTTTTCCTCCAGAAACCTCACGGTTGCTCGACGCTCCGTGCTGTGCGGGCTCGGCGGCGCGTCCGACCGACGAGCTCCTCGAGAGTTTAAATCTGGTTCCCTAGTCAATTCAGGTGACGCTTGTTCACGTCTTGGCGGTGGTTGCCATCGCGGTGGTGATCGCGGAGGTGGCGGAGAATCATTTCGTCGTATTGTTTCGTAATCGCGGTTATTTCCCGGGCGGTTAGTTCCATAGCGATACTGGCGTTCTGGCGACATGGCGCGGGGCGGTGTCAAGCGTTGTGCGGCACATTGACAAGTGCACGGCGCAGCGTACGGTGTCGGCGGGTACAGTGCGTTCGGCGGCGGATAGTAACCCGTCGGTGGCAAACCCGAATGATGCGAGCTCAAAGGCGGCGATTTTAATATACTAGCAGACGCTCCCAGATGTTCGTGAGACGGTCCCGCTGCCCGCTGGTCGTAAGGGCTAAGCGGTCGGGGTGAAGGAGTACGCGACGGCACTTCCTCCTCTCTGCGCGATACGAGCAGTCTCGCCGACTCCAAACCCGTGTTTCTAGACGCCTTCATTCGGTGTTCTATTTGTGCCGCAATTCCTACGGCTGCATCTAGATCTTTCGGCGCACGCGCTTCTATTTCTCGCATCATTTCGTCCGGTAACCCCCGCACGAACCCCTCAAGGGCACTTTCCCTAACCGGAATTATCATTATTTCCGCCCCAGTCGGATGCGTTTCCTGCAGCGCTATCCTTGCCCCTGAGACGAGTGCCGATAATCTATCGTAAAACCCGTAAACCCCCTCATCGCGTCGCATCCTGATAGTAACGATATCCTTCATGTATTGCGCGAAAGTTCTGTGGCCCCCAAAACGCGTCTTTAGATGTTTAATTAGCGAGTCGACAGTGGAAAAATCTTTTTCATAAGTGCTTACTCCCGCTCGACCCTCGAGTTTATTTATCACTCCGCGCACGAACGCGTCCTCCCAAGCCGGCGGTACGAGAGCCGCGCCTCCGCGTACTCTCCTAACGAATTCGCTCAATGGTATATTTGACCCGTCATAACTGGGTATCCCGACTAACCCCTGTTGGAGGGCATATATCTCCGCCATCATAGAGGTCGATGCATCGGGATCTGCGCCCGATCTACGCGTGGTGTTGTTCGCGGTCGATTCGTTTGGCTGACTCATTTTTGGCTAGTCGATACCGGGGCGCTTGTGTCTAATTACGTGCAGCGCTCCTGTGCTATATCGACCGTAAAGGACAAGGCTAATCTAAGCGTTTATCGAATTCAAAACAACATGCACATAACCTAAGAATAAAATTATTACTCTGTCTTGATTCGTCACACCGTTAATCAGAAATATAACCTCAAAGGTGGAAAAGAAATTTAAGTAAATAAAAGGAAATATCCAATGAAAATTATAATTAATTATATATATATAAAGAAGAAATAAAGAACAGAATTGGTGGCAACACAAAGATCTGACACTAATTCAGAAGTGGATATAGTGATTAAATTTGAAATAGTATTTATATATATAAAGAAAGAAAGATAGCAATTGGTGGAAGCAACCGAATCCCACTTCTGACACCAATTCAGCTGTTACGTCCGGGCGAGGCTTATCACGACTTTGATGTTTGTCAAGACGGTCGATGAGAAATCCGCGAGCGGCCTGCCGTGCGACCGGTCGTAACGCTTGAATATTTTTGTTAATTTAATTACAATAAATCAACGGCAATCTAACTGAAGATCATCATTGCGGTATTCTAATCCCTTCCTGGAAGAGGAGGGATTTTCTAGTTTATTCAGTACAAACTAAACGGAAAAGTTAAGTTAAAAATCTAATATCGCGTTTAGTTGTTTGCAGGACTAATAGGATTCGTGTGTCTTCTCAAGACCCGTACAGGTCCCCAATTGTTCTCGCGAGGTTATGTTTCGGCCGATGTACAATGCTATGGTATATGAGGTGTGACGTCACAACACAGATTAAATTAAAGAGAGTAATATAAGGGGAAAACAAAAGTAGTTATATTCAATTGAAAATAATCGTATAAAGAAAAGATAGAATATATATATATATATAGAGAAAAGTAGAACAGATGTGTTACGAATTCGCTAAACTATAAAAGAATTACTGCAAGAGATGTTATTCGCAGTATGGAAGATTGTTCATGAATGGTGCGCGACAATGATGCGCCTTAATTCGAGCGCTCTCGGTAATTCACGGTTATGCCCTTACAATCGACAAGTTAACTAGGAATCTTGCACGGTCAAATGACCGCCCCCGTGGGATCCCGCCGTGGCCTGAGCTCGGGCATGATCATATTATAAAATGGTAATTGTCGTCGTGTTTCGCGACTGGAGGTTCCTACCGTGTCGCTGGTCTTCGGTTACGCTCGGATATTCTCGCTTTTCGCGCGCTCTCCTTCTCTCTCGCTCTCTCTCTCTGTCTCCTTCGCTCTATCTCCTCCTTTCTGCGCTATCTCTCGCTCTCTCTCTCTCTCTGGCGGTAGGTCGGTTGGAAATTTCAGGTTTTGGTGGAAAACGATGATATTACCTTCGAATCGTAAAATAATTTCAGTACTTTGAACCTTCTTGATTTGCCTATGCTCTTCGATAATTGAGCCGGGAACTAGTCCGTTACAAGGGGTCGGCAAGTCAGGAAGATAGTGCTTCTATTCAGATATTTTGATAAACTAATTCCGACTTCAGTCGCCACGAGCGAGGAACAACCTTTCGCGCTCTGTTCAAGTTAAATAATAAAGAAAAAGTAATGTAAATGAAATCAAAAGGAAACTTAAGCTAACGTGTCCGACGCAATTTGTCGGCCACGTGCAGAACGTAACGCGCACACCTTCGCACTTTCACTAAATTAAAGAAAACTGAGTCTATGTCTCACTTAATAATTAGATTTTACAAGCTATTGTTTAACGAGGATTAATGAGTCCGTATTACTACACACTGCTAGAAGAATATGCACTTTAGGCTCAGAAATTAATGAAAACTAAGACACCCTCGGACAATCGACTACGTACCTCACGACTTTACAGCCAACTGCCCAGAGAAATCCGTCGCGAGACGGCTCCTGGGCTCGCTCTAGGCCAGTTTTTCATACCCTAACCATGGAAACGGGCGATCAGCGGTCGAGTCAGTGTACAAATATTGTGTTACCATGCTCGCTCGATGTTCAGCGAGAGACTTTCATTTGCTCATTTATCCTCCTTTAATTATTCAGTTTTATTGCGAATAAAATATGATTGCCTTGACTCAGCTATTCAAAACCTTAGTGGTGCACGCTCCTGCCTTATATGCTTGAACAGAACCAGGTTGATATCTGGGCAATGCCTTATTGCCACGAAAATCATAATTCATTTTAGAGAGAGCGAGAAACTAAAAATTAACACGCGGAACCTCATCGCTTTTTCCTTAGCCTATACACGCACACACTCATACTCCGCTCACACGCATTCATATCCACTCACACGCTTACATTTACTTACATCTACTTATATATATACGATGGGACGAATATGATTCCACGGTGAGGGAATTCCACTACATATTAACAACTCAACAGCACCACATATACGATGAGCCTAAGCTATGATACGAATAATTCGCATACGCGGCCTGGAGGAGGAATAGAATAATCATGATTTTACAACTAATACTCTAACAGCGCACCGGATGCGATGAGCCTAAGCCGTGATACAAGTAATTCGTAATCCGGCGGCCGGAATAAAGGAAAGAAAGAGAGTTTAATTTGAGAAATTATAATAGAAGAAAAGGAAAAATCAAAAAGTTACGCTGGGACGTAACAATCGTGTGTCGCGCTTGCAAAACGCGAGAACTAGCAAGATTTCATCGTCCGCAAGTGTAACACGGCGTATCTCGGCCATTTCTCAACGGATTCGTGCGAATCAAGTGTCATACGCGTTTTTAGCGTCTAAAACGCACGGGGAGCACGTTTTCGACGCGAAAAACTCGCGGATGTCCGAGATACGAGAGTTCTTGAACAAATCGAACGAAACGCGGTGCATCGTGTGTCGCGCTTGCAAAACGCGAGAACTAGCAAGATTTCATCGTCCGCAAGTGTAACACGGCGTATCTCGGCCATTTCTCAACGGATTCGTGCGAATCAAGTGTCATACGCGTTTTTAGCGTCTAAAACGCACGGGGAGCACGTTTTCGACGCGAAAAACTCGCGGATGTCCGAGATACGAGAGTTCTTGAACGAATCGAACGAAACGCGGTGCATCGTGTGTCGCGCTTGCAAAACGCGAGAACTAGCAAGATTTCATCGTCCGCAAGTGTAACACGGCGTATCTCGGCCATTTCTCAACGGATTCGTGCGAATCAAGTGTCATACGCGTTTTTAGCGTCTAAAACGCACGGGGAGCACGTTTTCGACGCGAAAAACTCGCGGATGTCCGAGATACGAGAGTTCTTGAACGAATCGAACGAAACGCGGTGCATCGTGTGTCGCGCTTGCAAAACGCGAGAACTAGCAAGATTTCATCGTCCGCAAGTGTAACACGGCGTACCTCGGCCATTTCTCAACGGATTCGTGCGAATCAAGTGTCATACGCGTTTTTAGCGTCTAAAACGCACGGGGAGCACGTTTTCGACGCGAAAAACTCGCGGATGTCCGAGATACGAGAGTTCTTGAACGAATCGAACGAAACGCGGTGCATCGTGTGTCGCGCTTGCAAAACGCGAGAACTAGCAAGATTTCATCGTCCGCAAGTGTAACACGGCGTATCTCGGCCATTTCTCAACGGATTCGTGCGAATCAAGTGTCATACGCGTTTTTAGCGTCTAAAACGCACGGGGAGCACGTTTTCGACGCGAAAAACTCGCGGATGTCCGAGATTCGAGAGTTCTTGAACAAATCGAACGAAACGCGGTGCATCGTGTGTCGCGCTTGCAAAACGCGAGAACTAGCAAGATTTCATCGTCCGCAAGTGTAACACGGCGTATCTCGGCCATTTCTCAACGGATTCGTGCGAATCAAGTGTCATACGCGTTTTTAGCGTCTAAAACGCACGGGGAGCACGTTTTCGACGCGAAAAACTCGCGGATGTCCGAGATACGAGAGTTCTTGAACGAATCGAACGAAACGCGGTGCATCGTGTGTCGCGCTTGCAAAACGCGAGAACTAGCAAGATTTCATCGTCCGCAAGTGTAACACGGCGTATCTCGGCCATTTCTCAACGGATTCGTGCGAATCAAGTGTCATACGCGTTTTTAGCGTCTAAAACGCACGGGGAGCACGTTTTCGACGCGAAAAACTCGCGGATGTCCGAGATACGAGAGTTCTTGAACGAATCGAACGAAACGCGGTGCATCGTGTGTCGCGCTTGCAAAACGCGAGAACTAGCAAGATTTCATCGTCCGCAAGTGTAACACGGCGTATCTCGGCCATTTCTCAACGGATTCGTGCGAATCAAGTGTCATACGCGTTTTTAGCGTCTAAAACGCACGGGGAGCACGTTTTCGACGCGAAAAACTCGCGGATGTCCGAGATACGAGAGTTCTTGAACGAATCGAACGAAACGCGGTGCATCGTGTGTCGCGCTTGCAAAACGCGAGAACTAGCAAGATTTCATCGTCCGCAAGTGTAACACGGCGTATCTCGGCCATTTCTCAACGGATTCGTGCGAATCAAGTGTCATACGCGTTTTTAGCGTCTAAAACGCACGGGGAGCACGTTTTCGACCCGAAAAACTCGCGGATGTCCGAGATACGAGAGTTCTTGAACGAATCGAACGAAACGCGGTGCATCGTGTGTCGCGCTTGCAAAACGCGAGAACTAGCAAGATTTCATCGTCCGCAAGTGTAACACGGCGTATCTCGGCCATTTCTCAACGGATTCGTGCGAATCAAGTGTCATACGCGTTTTTAGCGTCTAAAACGCACGGGGAGCACGTTTTCGACGCGAAAAACTCGCGGATGTCCGAGATACGAGAGTTCTTGAACGAATCGAACGAAACGCGGTGCATCGTGTGTCGCGCTTGCAAAACGCGAGAACTAGCAAGATTTCATCGTCCGCAAGTGTAACACGGCGTATCTCGGCCATTTCTCAACGGATTCGTGCGAATCAAGTGTCATACGCGTTTTTAGCGTCTAAAACGCACGGGGAGCACGTTTTCGACGCGAAAAACTGGCGGATGTCCGAGATACGAGAGTTCTTGAACGAATCGAACGAAACGCGGTGCATCGTGTGTCGCGCTTGCAAAACGCGAGAACTAGCAAGATTTCATCGTCCGCAAGTGTAACACGGCGTATCTCGGCCATTTCTCAACGGATTCGTGCGAATCAAGTGTCATACGCGTTTTTAGCGTCTAAAACGCACGGGGAGCACGTTTTCGACGCGAAAAACTCGCGGATGTCCGAGATACGAGAGTTCTTGAACGAATCGAACGAAACGCGGTGCATCGTGTGTCGCGCTTGCAAAACGCGAGAACTAGCAAGATTTCATCGTCCGCAAGTGTAACACGGCGTATCTCGGCCATTTCTCAACGGATTCGTGCGAATCAAGTGTCATACGCGTTTTTAGCGTCTAAAACGCACGGGGAGCACGTTTTCGACGCGAAAAACTCGCGGATGTCCGAGATACGAGAGTTCTTGAACGAATCGAACGAAACGCGGTGCATCGTGTGTCGCGCTTGCAAAACGCGAGAACTAGCAAGATTTCATCGTCCGCAAGTGTAACACGGCGTATCTCGGCCATTTCTCAACGGATTCGTGCGAATCAAGTGTCATACGCGTTTTTAGCGTCTAAAACGCACGGGGAGCACGTTTTCGACGCGAAAAACTCGCGGATGTCCGAGATACGAGAGTTCTTGAACAAATCGAACGAAACGCGGTGCATCGTGTGTCGCGCTTGCAAAACGCGAGAACTAGCAAGATTTCATCGTCCGCAAGTGTAACACGGCGTATCTCGGCCATTTCTCAACGGATTCGTGCGAATCAAGTGTCATACGCGTTTTTAGCGTCTAAAACGCACGGGGAGCACGTTTTCGACGCGAAAAACTCGCGGATGTCCGAGATACGAGAGTTCTTGAACAAATCGAACGAAACGCGGTGCATCGTGTGTCGCGCTTGCAAAACGCGAGAACTAGCAAGATTTCATCGTCCGCAAGTGTAACACGGCGTATCTCGGCCATTTCTCAACGGATTCGTGCGAATCAAGTGTCATACGCGTTTTTAGCGTCTAAAACGCACGGGGAGCACGTTTTCGACGCGAAAAAACTCGCGGATGTCCGAGATACGAGAGTTCTTGAACGAATCGAACGAAACGCGGTGCATCGTGTGTCGCGCTTGCAAAACGCGAGAACTAGCAAGATTTCATCGTCCGCAAGTGTAACACGGCGTATCTCGGCCATTTCTCAACGGATTCGTGCGAATCAAGTGTCATACGCGTTTTTAGCGTCTAAAACGCACGGGGAGCACGTTTTCGACGCGAAAAACTTGCGGATGTCCGAGATACGAGAGTTCTTGAACGAATCGAACGAAACGCGGTGCATCGTGTGTCGCGCTTGCAAAACGCGAGAACTAGCAAGATTTCATCGTCCGCAAGTGTAACACGGCGTATCTCGGCCATTTCTCAACGGATTCGTGCGAATCAAGTGTCATACGCGTTTTTAGCGTCTAAAACGCACGGGGAGCACGTTTTCGACGCGAAAAACTCGCGGATGTCCGAGATACGAGAGTTCTTGAACGAATCGAACGAAACGCGGTGCATCGTGTGTCGCGCTTGCAAAACGCGAGAACTAGCAAGATTTCATCGTCCGCAAGTGTAACACGGCGTATCTCGGCCATTTCTCAACGGATTCGTGCGAATCAAGTGTCATACGCGTTTTTAGCGTCTAAAACGCACGGGGAGCACGTTTTCGACGCGAAAAACTCGCGGATGTCCGAGATACGAGAGTTCTTGAACGAATCGAACGAAACGCGGTGCATCGTGTGTCGCGCTTGCAAAACGCGAGAACTAGCAAGATTTCATCGTCCGCAAGTGTAACACGGCGTATCTCGGCCATTTCTCAACGGATTCGTGCGAATCAAGTGTCATACGCGTTTTTAGCGTCTAAAACGCACGGGGAGCACGTTTTCGACGCGAAAAACTCGCGGATGTCCGAGATACGAGAGTTCTTGAACGAATCGAACGAAACGCGGTGCATCGTGTGTCGCGCTTGCAAAACGCGAGAACTAGCAAGATTTCATCGTCCGCAAGTGTAACACGGCGTATCTCGGCCATTTCTCAACGGATTCGTGCGAATCAAGTGTCATACGCGTTTTTAGCGTCTAAAACGCACGGGGAGCACGTTTTCGACGCGAAAAACTCGCGGATGTCCGAGATACGAGAGTTCTTGAACGAATCGAACGAAACGCGGTGCATCGTGTGTCGCGCTTGCAAAACGCGAGAACTAGCAAGATTTCATCGTCCGCAAGTGTAACACGGCGTATCTCGGCCATTTCTCAACGGATTCGTGCGAATCAAGTGTCATACGCGTTTTTAGCGTCTAAAACGCACGGGGAGCACGTTTTCGACGCGAAAAACTCGCGGATGTCCGAGATACGAGAGTTCTTGAACGAATCGAACGAAACGCGGTGCATCGTGTGTCGCGCTTGCAAAACGCGAGAACTAGCAAGATTTCATCGTCCGCAAGTGTAACACGGCGTATCTCGGCCATTTCTCAACGGATTCGTGCGAATCAAGTGTCATACGCGTTTTTAGCGTCTAAAACGCACGGGGAGCACGTTTTCGACGCGAAAAACTCGCGGATGTCCGAGATACGAGAGTTCTTGAACGAATCGAACGAAACGCGGTGCATCGTGTGTCGCGCTTGCAAAACGCGAGAACTAGCAAGATTTCATCGTCCGCAAGTGTAACACGGCGTATCTCGGCCATTTCTCAACGGATTCGTGCGAATCAAGTGTCATACGCGTTTTTAGCGTCTAAAACGCACGGGGAGCACGTTTTCGACGCGAAAAACTCGCGGATGTCCGAGATACGAGAGTTCTTGAACGAATCGAACGAAACGCGGTGCATCGTGTGTCGCGCTTGCAAAACGCGAGAACTAGCAAGATTTCATCGTCCGCAAGTGTAACACGGCGTATCTCGGCCATTTCTCAACGGATTCGTGCGAATCAAGTGTCATACGCGTTTTTAGCGTCTAAAACGCACGGGGAGCACGTTTTCGACGCGAAAAACTCGCGGATGTCCGAGATACGAGAGTTCTTGAACGAATCGAACGAAACGCGGTGCATCGTGTGTCGCGCTTGCAAAACGCGAGAACTAGCAAGATTTCATCGTCCGCAAGTGTAACACGGCGTATCTCGGCCATTTCTCAACGGATTCGTGCGAATCAAGTGTCATACGCGTTTTTAGCGTCTAAAACGCACGGGGAGCACGTTTTCGACGCGAAAAACTCGCGGATGTCAGAGATACGAGAGTTCTTGAACGAATCGAACGAAACGCGGTGCATCGTGTGTCGCGCTTGCAAAACGCGAGAACTAGCAAGATTTCATCGTCCGCAAGTGTAACACGGCGTATCTCGGCC
>CAWWDK010000341.1:0-39786 GCA_963942575.1 Priocnemis perturbator | reverse complement strand
ATACGAGAGTTCTTGAACGAATCGAACGAAACGCGGTGCATCGTGTGTTTTGCTTGCAAAACGCGAGAACTAGCAAGATTTCATCGTCCGCAAGTGTAACACGGTGTATCTCGGCCATTTCTCATCGGATTCGTGCGAATCAAGTGTCATACGCGTTTTTAGCGTCTAAAACGCACGGGGACCACGTTTTCGACGCGAAAAACTCGTGGATGTCCGAGATACGAGAGTTCTTGAACGAATCGAACGAAACGCGGTGCATCGTGTGTTTCGCTCGCAAAACGCGAGAACTAGCAAGATTTCATCGTCCGCAAGTGTAACACGGCGTATCTCGGCCATTTCTCAACGGATTCGTGCGAATCAACTGTCATACGTGTTTATAGCGTCTAAAACGCACGGGAGCACGTTTTCGACGCGAAAAACTCGCGGATGTCCGAGATACGAGAGTTCTTGAACGAATCGAACGAAACGCGGTGCATCGTGTGTTTCGCTTGCAAAACGCGAGAATTAGCAAGATTTCATCGTCCGCAAGTGTAACACGGCGTATCTGGGCCATTTCTCAACGGATTCGTGCGAATCAAGTGTCATACGCGTTTTTATCGTCTAAAACGCACGGGGAGCACGTTTTCGACGCGAAAAACTAGCGGATGTCCGAGATACGAGAGTTCTTGAACGAATCGAACGAAACGCGGTGCATCGTGTGTTTCGCTTGCAAAACGCGAGAACTAGCAAGATTTCATCGTGCGCAAGTGTAACACGGCGTATCTCGGCCATTTCTCAACGGATTCGTGCGAATCAAGTGTCATACGCGTTTTTAGCGTCTAAAACGCACGGGGAGCACGTTTTCGACGCGAAAAACTCGCGGATGTCCGAGATACGAGAGTTCTTGAACGAATCGAACGAAACGCGGTGCATCGTGTGTTTCGCTTGCAAAACGCGAGAACTAGCAATATTTCATCGTCCGCAAGTGTACCACGGCGTATCTCGGCCATTTCTCAACGGATTCGTGCGAATCAAGTGTCATACGCGTTTTTAGCATCTAAAACGCACGGGGAGCACGTTTTCGACGCGAAAAACTCGCGGATGTCCGAGATACGAGAGTTCTTGAACGAATCGAACGAAACGCGGTGCATCGTGTGTTTCGCTTGCAAAACGCGAGAACTAGCAAGATTTCATCGTCCGCAAGTGTAACACGGCGTATCTCGGCCATTTCTCAACGGATTCGTGCGTATCAAGTGTCATACGCGTTTTTAGCGTCTAAAACGCACGGGGAGCACGTTTTCGACGCGAAAAACTCGCGGATGTCCGAGATACGAGAGTTCTTGAACGAATCGAACGAAACGCGGTGCATCGTGAGTTTCGCTTGCAAAACGCGAGAACTAACAAGATTTCATCGTCCGCAAGTGTAACACGGCGTATCTCGGCCATTTCTCAACGGATTCGTGCGAATCAAGTGTCATACGCGTTTTTAGCGTCTAAAACGCACGGGGAGCACGTTTTCGACGCGAAAAACACGCGGATGTCCGAGATACGAGAGTTCTTGAACGAATCGAACGAAACGCAGTGCATCGTGTGTTTCGCTTGCAAAACGCGAGAACTAGCAATATTTCATCGTCCGCAAGTGTAACACGGCGTATCTCGGCCATTTCTCAACGGATTCGTGCGAATCAAGTGTCATACGCGTTTTTAGCGTCTAAAACGCACGGGGAGCACGTTTTCGACGCGAAAAACTCGCGGATGTCCGAGATACGAGAGTTCTTGAACGAATCGAACGAAACGCGGTGCATCGTGTGTTTTGCTTGCAAAACGCGAGAACTAGCAAGAATTCATCGCCCGCAAGTGTAACCACGGCGTATCTCGGCCATTTCTCAACGGATTCGTGCGAATCAAGTGTCATACGCGTTTTTAGCGTCTAAAACGTACGGGGAGCACGTTTTCGACGCGAAAAACTCGCGGATGTCCGAGATACGAGAGTTCTTGAACGAATCGAACGAAACGCGGTGCATCGTGTGTTTCGCTTGCAAAACGCGAGAACTAGCAAGATTTTATCGTCCGCAAGTGTAACACGGCGTATCTCGGCCATTTCTCAACGGATTCGTGCGAATCAAGTGTCATACGCGTTATTAGCGTCTAAAACGCACGGGGAGCACGTTTTCGACGCGAAAAACTCGCGGATGTCCGAGATACGAGAGTTCTTGAACGAATCGAACGAAACGCGGTGCATCGTGTGTTTCGCTTGCAAAACGCGAGAACCAGCAAGATTTCATCGTCCGCAAGTGTAACACGGCGTATCTCGGCCATTTCTCAACGGATTCGTGCGAATCAAGTGTCATACGCGTTTTTAGCGTCTAAAACGCACGGGAGCACGTTTTCGACGCGAAAAACTCGCGGATGTCCGAGATACGTGAGTTCTTAAACGAATCGAACGAAACGCGGTGCATCGTGTGTTTCGCTTGCAAAACGCGAGAACTAGCAAGATTTCATCGTCCGCAAGTGTAACACGGCCTATCTCGGCCATTTCTCAACGGATTCGTGCGAATCAAGTGTCATACGCGTTTTTAGCGTCTAAAACGCACGGGGAACACGTTTTCGACGCGAAAAACTCGCGGATGTCCGAGTTACGAGAGTTCTCGAACGAATCGAACGAAACGCGGTGCATCGTGTGTTTCGCTTGCAAAACGCGAGAACTAGCAAGATTTCATCGTCCGCAAGTGTAACACGGTGTATCTCGGCCATTTCTCAACGGATTCGTGCGAATCAAGTGTCATACGCGTTTTTAGCATCTAAAACGCACGGGGAGCACGTTTTCGACGCGAAAAACTCGCGGATGTCCGAGATACGAGAGTTCTTGAACGAATCGAACGAAAACGCGGTGCATCGCGTGTTTCGCTTGCAAACGCGAGAACCAGCAAGATTTCATCGTCCGCAAGTGTAACACGGCGTACCTCGGCCATTTCTCAACGGATTCGTGCGAATAAAGTGTCATACGCGTTTTTAGCGTCTAAAACGCACGGGGAGCACGTTTTCGACGCGAAAAACTCGCGGATGTCCGAGATACGAAAGTTCTTGAACGAATCGAACGAAACGCGGTGCATCGTGTGTTTCGCTTGCAAAACGCGAGAACTAGCAAGATTTCATCGTCCGCAAGTGTAACACGGCGTATCTCGGCCATTTCTCAACGGATTCGTGCGAATCAAGTGTCATACGCGTTTTTAGCGTCTAAAACGCACGGGGAGCACGTTTTCGACGCGAAAAACTCGCGGATGTCCGAGATACGAGAGTTCTTGAACGAATCGAACGAAACGCGGTGCATCGTGCGTTTCGCTTGCAAAACGCGAGAACTAGCAAGATTTCATCGTCCGCAAGGGTAACACGGCGTATCTCGGCCATTTCTCAACGGATTCGTGCGAATCAAGTGTCATACGCGTTTTTAGCGTCTAAAACGCACGGGGAGCACGTTTTCGACGCGAAAAACTCGCGGATGTCCGAGATACGAGAGTTCTTTAACGAATCGAACGAAACGCGGTGCATCGTGTGTTTCGCTTGCAAAACGCGAGAACTAGCAAGATTTCATCGTCCGCAAGTGTTACACGGCGTATCTCGGCCATTTCTCAACGGATTCGTGCGAATCAAATGTCATACGCGTTTTTAGCGTCTAAGACGCATGGCGAGCACGTTTTCGACGCGAAAAACTCGCGGATGTCCGAGATACGAGAGTTCTTAAACGAATCGAACGAAACGCGGTGCATCGTGTGTTTCGCTTGCAAAACGCGAGAACTAGCAAAATTTCATCGTCCGCAAGTGTAACACGGCCTATCTCGGCCATTTCTCAACGGATTCGTGCGAATCAAGTGTCATACGCGTTTTTAGCGTCTAAAACGCACGGGGAGCACGTTTTCGACGCGAAAAACTCGCGGATGTCCGAGATACGAGAGTTCTTGAACGAATCGAACGAAACGCGGTGCATCGTGTGTTTCGCTTGCAAAACGCGAGAACTAGCAAGATTTCATCGTCCGCAAGTGTAACACGGCGTATCTCGGCCATTTCTCAACGGATTCGTGCGAATCAAGTGTCATACGCGTTATTAGCGTCTAAAACGCACGGGGAACACGTTTTCGACGCGAAAAACTCGCGGATGTCCGAGTTACGAGAGTTCTCGAACGAATCGAACGAAACGCGGTGCATCGTGTGTTTCGCTTGCAAAACGCGAGAACTAGCAAGATTTCATCGTCCGCAAGTGTAACACGGTGTATCTCGGCCATTTCTCAACGGATTCGTGCGAATCAAGTGTCATACGCGTTTTTAGCATCTAAAACGCACGGGGAGCACGTTTTCGACGCGAAAAACTCGCGGATGTCCGAGATACGAGAGTTCTTGAACGAATCGAACGAAACGCGGTGCATCGCGTGTTTCGCTTGCAAAACGCGAGAACCAGCAAGATTTCATCGTCCGCAAGTGTAACACGGCGTATCTCGGCCATTTCTCAACGGATTCGTGCGAATCAAGTGTCATACGCGTTTTTAGCGTCTAAAACGCACGGGGAGCACGTTTTCGACGCGAAAAACTCGCGGATGTCCGAGATACGAAAGTTCTTGAACGAATCGAACGAAACGCGGTGCATCGTGTGTTTCGCTTGCAAAACGCGAGAACTAGCAAGATTTCATCGTCCGCAAGTGTAACACGGCGTATCTCGGCCATTTCTCAACGGATTCGTGCGAATCAAGTGTCATACGCGTTTTTAGCGTCTAAAACGCACGGGGAGCACGTTTTCGACGCGAAAAACTCGCGGATGTCCGAGATACGAGAGTTCTTTAACGAATCGAACGAAACGCGGTGCATCGTGTGTTTCGCTTGCAAAACGCCAGAACTAGCAAGATTTCATCGTCCGCAAGTGTTACACGGCGTATCTCGGCCATTTCTCAACGGATTCGTGCGAATCAAATGTCATACGCGTTTTTAGCGTCTAAGACGCACGGCGAGCACGTTTTCGACGCGAAAAACTCGCGGATGTCCGAGATACGAGAGTTCTTGAACGAATCGAACGAAACGCGGTGCATCGTGTGTTTCGCGTGCAAAACGCGAGAATTAACAAGATTTCATCGTCCGCAAGTGTAACACGGCGTATCTGGGCCATTTCTCAACGGATTCGTGCGAATCAAGTGTCATACGCGTTTTTATCGTCTAAAACGCACGGGGAGCACGTTTTCGACGCGAAAAACTCGCGGATGTCCGAGATACGAGAGTTCTTGAACGAATCGAACGAAACGCGGTGCATCGTGTGTTTCGCTTGCAAAACGCGAGAACTAGCAAGATTTCATCGTCCGCAAGTGTAACACGGCGTATCTCGGCCATTTCTCAACGGATTCGTGCGAATCAAGTGTCATACGCGTTTTTAGCGTCTAAAACGCACGGGGAGCACGTTTTCGACGCGAAAAACTCGCGGATGTCCGAGATACGAGAGTTCTTAAACGAATCGAACGAAACGCGGTGCATCGTGTGTTTCGCTTGCAAAACGCGAGAACTAGCAAGATTTCATCGTCCGCAAGTGTAACACGGCGTATCTCGGCCATTTCTCAACGGATTCGTGCGAATCAAGTGTCATACGCGTTTTTAGCGTCTAAAACGCACGGGGAGCACGTTTTCGACGCGAAAGACTCGCGGATGTCCGAGATACGAGAGTTCTTGAACGAATCGAACGAAACGCGGTGCATCGTGTGTTTCGCTTGCAAAACGCGAGAACCAGCAAGATTTCATCGTCCGCAAGTGTAACACGGCGTATCTCGGCCATTTCTCAACGGATTCGTGCGAATCAAGTGTCATACGCGTTTTTAGCGTCTAAAACGCACGGGGAGCACGTTTTCGACGCGAAAAACTCGCGGATGTCCGAGATACGAAAGTTCTTGAACGAATCGAACGAAACGCGGTGCATCGTGTGTTTCGCTTGCAAAACGCGAGAACTAGCAAGATTTCATCGTCCGCAAGTGTAACACGGTGTATCTCGGCCATTTCTCAACGGATTCGTGCGAATCAAGTGTCATACGCGTTTTTAGCGTCTAAAACGCACGGGGAGCACGTTTTCGACGCGAAAAACTCGCGGATGTCCGAGATACGAGAGTTCTTAAACGAATCGAATGAAACGCGGTGCATCGTGTGTTTCGCTTGCAAAACGCGAGAACTAGCAAGATTTCATCGTCCGCAAGTGTAACACGGCGTATCTCGGCCATTTCTCAACGGATTCGTGCGAATCAAGTGTCATACGCGTTTTTAGCGTCTAAAACGCACGGGGAGCACGTTTTCGACGCGAAAAACTCGCGGATGTCCGAGATACGAGAGTTCTTGAACGAATCGAACGAAACGCGGTGCATCGTGTGTTTCGCTTGCAAAACGCGAGAACTAGCAAGATTTCATCGTCCGCAAGTGTAACACGGCGTATCTCGGCCATTTCTCAACGGATTCGTGCGAATCAAATGTCATACGCGTTTTTAGCGTCTAAGACGCACGGCGAGCACGTTTTCGACGCGAAAAACTCGCGGATGTCCGAGATACGAGAGTTCTTGAACGAATCGAACGAAACGCGGTGCATCGTGTGTTTCGCGTGCAAAACGCGAGAATTAGCAAGATTTCATCGTCCGCAAGTGTAACACGGCGTATCTGGGCCATTTCTCAACGGATTCGTGCGAATCAAGTGTCATACGCGTTTTTAGCATCTAAAACGCACGGGGAGCACGTTTTCGACGCGAAAAACTCGCGGATGTCCGAGATACGAGAGTTCTTGAACGAATCGAACGAAACGCGGTGCATCGTGTGTTTCGCTTGCAAAACGCGAGAACCAGCAAGATTTCATCGTCCGCAAGTGTAACACGGTGTATCTCGGCCATTTCTCAACGGATTCGTGCGAATCAAGTGTCATACGCGTTTTTAGCATCTAAAACGCACGGGGAGCACGTTTTCGACGCGAAAAACTCGCGGATGTCCGAGATACGAGAGTTCTTGAACGAATCGAACGAAACGCGGTGCATCGTGTGTTTCGCTTGCAAAACGCGAGAACCAGCAAGATTTCATCGTCCGCAAGTGTAACACGGCGTATCTCGGCCATTTCTCAACGGATTCGTGCGAATCAAGTGTCATACGCGTTTTTAGCGTTTAAAACGCACGGGGAGCACGTTTTCGACGCGAAAAACTCGCGGATGTCCGAGATACGAGAGTTCTTAAACGAATCGAACGAAACGCGGTGCATCGTGTGTTTCGCTTGCAAAACGCGAGAACTAGCAAGATTTCATCGTCCGCAAGTGTAACACGGCCTATCTCGGCCATTTCTCAACGGATTCGTGCGAATCAAGTGTCATACGCGTTTTTAGCGTCTAAAACGCACGGGGAGCACGTTTTCGACGCGAAAAATTCGCGGATGTCCGAGATACGAGAGTTCTTGAACGAATCGAACGAAACGCGGTGCATCGTGTGTTTCGCTTGCAAAACGCGAGAACTAGCAAGATTTCATCGTCCGCAAGTGTAACACGGCGTATCTCGGCCATTTCTCAACGGATTCGTGCGAATCAAGTGTCATACGCGTTATTAGCGTCTAAAACGCACGGGGAACACGTTTTCGACGCGAAAAACTCGCGGATGTCCGAGATACGAGAGTTCTGGAACGAATCGAACGAAACGCGGTGCATCGTGTGTTTCGCTTGCAAAACGCGAGAACTAGCAAGATTTCATCGTCCGCAAGTGTAACACGGCGTATCTCGGCCATTTCTCAACGGATTCGTGCGAATCAAATGTCATACGCGTTTTTAGCGTCTAAGACGCACGGCGAGCACGTTTTCGACGCGAAAAACTCGCGGATGTCCGAGATACGAGAGTTCTTGAACGAATCGAACGAAACGCGGTGCATCGTGTTTCGCGTGCAAAACGCGAGAATTAGCAAGATTTCATCGTCCGCAAGTGTAACACGGCGTATCTGGGCCATTTCTCAACGGATTCGTGCGAATCAAGTGTCATACGCGTTTTTATCGTCTAAAACGCACGGGGAGCACGTTTTCGACGCGAAAAACTCGCAGATGTCCGAGATACGAGAGTTCTTGAACGAATCGAACGAAACGCGGTGCATCGTGTGTTTCGCTTGCAAAACGCGAGAACTAGCAAGATTTCATCGTCCGCAAGTGTAACACGGCGTATGTCGGCCATTTCTCAACGGATTCGTGCGAATCAAGTGTCATACGCGTTTTTAGCGTCTAAAACGCACGGGGAGCACGTTTTCGACGCGAAAAACTCGCGGATGTCCGAGATACGAGAGTTCTTGAACGAATCGAACGAAACGCGGTGCATCGTGTGTTTCGCTTGCAAAACGCGAGAACTAGCAAGATTTCATCGTCCGCAAGTGTAACACGGCGTATCTCGGCCATTTCTCAACGGATTCGTGCGAATCAAGTGTCATACGCGTTTTTAGCATCTAAAACGCACGGGGAGCATGTTTTCGACGCGAAAAACTCGCGGATGTCCGAGATACGAGAGTTCTTGACGAATCGAACGAAACGCGGTGCATCGTGTGTTTCGCTTGCAAAACGCGAGAACTAGCAAGATTTCATCGTCCGCAAGTGTAACACGGCGTATCTCGGCCATTTCTCAACGGATTCGTGCGTATCAAGTGTCATACGCGTTTTTAGCGTCTAAAACGCACAGGGAGAACGTTTTCGACGCGAAAAACTCGTGGATGTCCGAGATACGAGAGTTCTTGAACGAATCGAACGAAACGCGGTGCATCGTGAGTTTCGCTTGCAAAACGCGAGAACTAACAAGATTTCATCGTCCGCAAGTGTAACACGGCGTATCTCGGCCATTTCTCAACGGATTCGTGCGAATCAAGTGTCATACGCGTTTTTAGCGTCTAAAACGCACGGGGAGCACGTTTTCGACGCGAAAAACTCGCGGATGTCCGAGATACGAGAGTTCTTGAACGAATCGAACGAAACGCGGTGCATCGTGTGTTTCGCTTGCAAAACGCGAGAACTAGCAAGATTTCATCGTCCGCAAGTGTAACACGGCGTATCTCGGCCATTTCTCAACGGATTCGTGCGAATCAAGTGTCATACGCGTTTTTAGCATCTAAAACGCACGGGGAGCACGTTTTCGACGCGAAAAACTCCCGGATGTCCGAAATACGAGAGTTCTTGAACGAATCGAACGAAACGCGGTGCATCGTGTGTTTCGCTTGCAAAACGCGAGAACCAGCAAGATTTCATCGTCCGCAAGTGTAACACGGCGTATCTCGGCCATTTCTCAACGGATTCGTGCGAATCAAGTGTCATACGCGTTTTTAGCGTCTAAAACGCACGGGGAGTACGTTTTCGACGCGAAAAACTCGCGGATGTCCGAGATACGAGAGTTCTTAAACGAATCGAACGAAACGCGGTGCAACGTGTGTTTCGCTTGCAAAACGCGAGAACTAGCAAGATTTAATCGTCCGCAAGTGTAACATGGCGTATCTCGGCCATTTCTCAACGGATCCGTGCGAATCAAGTGTCATACGCGTTTTTAGCGTCTAAAACGCACGGGGAGCACGTTTTCGACGCGAAAAACTCGCGGATGTCCGAGATACGAGAGTTCTTGAACGAATCGAACGAAACGCGGTGCATCGTGTGTTTCTCTTGCAAAACGCGAGAACTAGCAAGATTTCATCGTCCGCAAGTGTAACACGGCGTATCTCGGCCATTTCTCAACGGATTCGTGCGAATCAAGTGTCATACGCGTTTTTAGCGTCTAAAACGCACGGGGAGCACGTTTTCGACGCGAAAAACTCGCGGATGTCCGAGATACGAGAGTTCTTGAACGAATCGAACGAAACGCGGTGCATCGTGTGTTTCGCTTGCAAAACGCGAGAACTAGCAAGATTTCATCGTCCGCAAGTGTAACACGGCGTATCTCGGCCATTTCTCAACGGATTCGTGCGAATCAAGTGTCATACGCGTTTTTAGCGTCTAAAACGCACGGGGAGCACGTTTTCGACGCGAAAAACTCGCGGATGTCCGAGATACGAGAGTTCTTGAACGAATCGAACGAAACGCGGTGCATCGTGTGTTTCGCTTGCAAAACGCGAGAACTAGCAAGATTTCATCGTCCGCAAGTGTAACACGGCGTATCTCGGCCATTTCTCAACGGATTCGTGCGAATCAAATGTCATACGCGTTTTTAGCGTCTAAGTCGCACGGCGAGCACGTTTTCGACGCGAAAAACTCGCGGATGTCCGAGATACGAGAGTTCTTGAACGAATCGAACGAAACGCGGTGCATCGTGTGTTTCGCTTGCAAAACGCGAGAATTAGCAAGATTTCATCGTCCGCAAGTGTAACACGGCGTATCTGGGCCATTTCTCAAAGGATTCGTGCGAATCAAGTGTCATACGCGTTTTTATCGTCTAAAACGCATGGGGAGCACGTTTTCGACGCGAAAAACTCGCGGATGTCCGAGATACGAGAGTTCTTGAACGAATCGAACGAAACGCGGTGCATCGTGTGTTTCGCTTGCAAAACGCGAGAACTAGCAAGATTTCATCGTCCGCAAGTGTAACACGGCGTATCTGGGCCATTTCTCAACGGATTCGTGCGAATCAAGTGTCATACGCGTTTTTAGCGTCTAAAACGCACGGGGAGCGCGTTTTCGACGCGAAAAACTCGCGGATGTCCGAGATACGAGAGTTCTTGAACGAATCGAACGAAACGCGGTGCATCGTGTGTTTCGCTTGCAAAACGCGAGAACTAGCAAGATTTCATCGTCCGCAAGTGTAACACGGCGTATCTCGGCCATTTCTCAACGGATTCGTGCGAATCAAATGTCATACGCGTTTTTAGCGTCTAAGTCGCACGGCGAGCACGTTTTCGACGCGAAAAACTCGCGGATGTCCGAGATACGAGAGTTCTTGAACGAATCGAACGAAACGCGGTGCATCGTGTGTTTCGCTTGCAAAACGCGAGAATTAGCAAGATTTCATCGTCCGCAAGTGTAACACGGCGTATCTGGGCCATTTCTCAAAGGATTCGTGCGAATCAAGTGTCATACGCGTTTTTATCGTCTAAAACGCATGGGGAGCACGTTTTCGACGCGAAAAACTCGCGGATGTCCGAGATACGAGAGTTCTTGAACGAATCGAACGAAACGCGGTGCATCGTGTGTTTCGCTTGCAAAACGCGAGAACTAGCAAGATTTCATCGTCCGCAAGTGTAACACGGCGTATCTGGGCCATTTCTCAACGGATTCGTGCGAATCAAGTGTCATACGCGTTTTTAGCGTCTAAAACGCACGGGGAGCGCGTTTTCGACGCGAAAAACTCGCGGATGTCCGAGATACGAGAGTTCATGAACGAATCGAACGAAACGCGGTGCATCGTGTGTTTCGCTTGCAAAACGCGAGAACTAGCAAGATTTCATCGTCCGCAAGTGTAACACGGCGTATCTCGGCCATTTCTCAACGGATTCGTGCGAATCAAGTGTCATACGCGTTTTTAGCATCTAAAACGCACGGGGAGCACGTTTTCGACGCGAAAAACTCGCGGATGTCCGAGATACGAGAGTTCTTGAACGAATCGAACGAAACGCGGTGCATCGTGTGTTTCGCTTGCAAAACGCGAGAACTAGCAAGATTTCTTCGTCCGCAAGTGTAACACGGCGTATCTCGGCCATTTCTCAACGGATTCGTGCGTATCAAGTGTCATACGCGTTTTTAGCGTCTAAAACGCACGGGGAGCACGTTTTCGACGCGAAAAACTCGCGGATGACCGAGATACGAGAGTTCTTGAACGAATCGAACGAAACGCGGTGCATCGTGAGTTTCGCTTGCAAAACGCGAGAACTAACAAGATTTCATCGTCCGCAAGTGTAACGCGGCGTATCTCGGCCATTTCTCAACGGATTCGTGCGAATCAAGTGTCATACGCGTTTTTAGCATCTAAAACGCACGGGGAGCACGTTTTCAACGCGAAAAACTCGCGGATGTCCGAGATACGAGAGTTATTATTATTATTATTATTATTCTTTATTGACGAGCAGAGCCCTTTTGTGAGACCAGAGAGATTATAAAGGATTACAAATACATAGGAGTACGCTAAAAGTAATAGACTAGAACTAGAAATGAAACTAATAATACCTTAAGACTAAAATAACAAGAGATAAAGAAAAGGTAAAAAGTAATAACAATACGTAAAGATTTAACATATGAAAAACGAGCTAATAATAAAAAACAGTTTGAAAATTGATGTACAAATATAAGAACTAAGACTAAGATAACGTAATTGTAAAGAAAAAAAAAAAAAAAGAAAGAAGTAGAGACAGCACGAAGAGTTAGGATGTAACAGAATACTTAATTTAGAGATAATTCGATAGTGACACACCGCTTGAAGATGGAGAATGGGCAGAAGAAATTGAGTCGGTAGCAGAATCGGTTGACGTTGGTAAAGATTCTGTTTAAACAACTGTATTTCCCGTAGTCAGTGCGGTGAAGTTCTTGCCTGAGAAGTAGAGGCTGTCTACTGGCGGATCTCGGTATATTAAAGTTAAAAAGAGCGACAATTTCCGGACTGTTTACCGCCCCATTCAGCACTTTATGTGCAAAAGACAGGTCCAGCAAGAGGCGTCTATTTTCAAGTGAGAGCAGGTTAAGGCTAGCTAGAAGTGTGCCATAATTATGGTTGTCAATGGCCATAGGGCTACCCATTGCTCTGGCGGCCAGTCGGAGGAATTTATGTTGAATTCTCTCGATATTCTCTACGTGGTACTGGTGGTGCGGTGACCACACGATAGAGCCGTATTCGAGATGAGGCCTGACCAATGCACAATAGAGCCTTTTTAATGTATCCACTTTACTGAAGTGATGTGCCATTCTGTGAATGAAACCAAGAATCCTGAGGCTGGTACCGATGATTTTTATGATGTGAGCGGAAAAAGATAAATTGGACGAAAAAATAATGCCGAGATCGCGAACAGTTGAGACGGTTGAGAGAACAGAGTTGTTGAGAGAATAATTTGAATAGATGAAATGATTAGAGCGGGAAAAATGAATGACGGTGCATTTGGATAAGTTAAGCTGTAGCCGGTTTTCTGAGCACCAGGTCTCAAGATTCCGGATATCATTCTGAATAAGCTCATGGCTATCCGGGCGGTCAATGGCGTGAAACATTTTTAGGTCATCGGCAAATAAAAGAAAAAAACAGTAAGAAAAGCAGGAAGAGATGTCATTTATGAAAAGATTGAATAACAGCGGACCTAGGTGTGAGCTTTGTGGGACCCCAGAGAGGACTTCGTACAGCCGAGAAAAAGAATAATTGAAACTGACAGTTTGTAACCTGCCAGTAAGAAAACTAGAGATCCACGCCAGTAAACTGCCCGCGAGGCCAAGTGCTTTAAGTTTGGATATTAAAATCGAGTGCGATACAGAGTCAAAGGCTTTTTTGAAGTCAGTATAGATGGCATCAACTTGACGGCCGTTTTCGACGGAGTTGAAAAGATACCGTGAGTATGGAAGTAGGTTAGTAGTGCACGAACGACCCGGCGTGAAGCCATGTTGTTGGTCGATTACAACGGATTTACAAAGGAACGATAGTTTTTTGGTGACGAGGCTATCGAATATTTTCGAAAAAACTGGTTGAATGCTGATCGGCCTATAGTTTTCAATGTCTGCTGCATCGCCGCCTTTGTGAATTGGACAGACAATGCATGTCTTCCATTTAGATGGGAAGACACCTGAGATGAGGGATTTCTTGAATATGATCCATAAGAGGCGGGAAAGGATAAAAGGACAGGAGTTAACAAATAAAGGGTGAATCTCGTCGAAACCGGGCCTGGAGTGCACCTTTAGATTGTTGATGCAGTTGAAGATTTCGCTGATGTCGATGCTTAAGTCAGATAAGTTGAGATCGGTGTTATAATTAGGTGCGCTATTAAAGTGATCCGGGTCCCTAGAGTAAACGGACTCAAAAAAGTCGGCGAAGCCGTTTGCTATGGAGTTGTTATCGACGAGGAGAGTGTGCTTAAAAGACATGGAGGATGGGTAAATGGAAGATTTCCTGAGGGTCTTGTTGAAAGCCCAAAACGCATTAATGTTTGATGGAATGCCGTCCTCGATGCCGTTTACGTATTTCTTCCAACAAGAGGTATATAGATGACTACAATCAGAGCGGAGTTTGCAGAAAGATGTGTAATCTGCGAGGCTGTTTGTACGCTTGTATTCTCTGTGAGCAATTTTTTTAGAGTGAATAGCCGATATTAATTCAGAGGAGTACCATGCGGGAAATGTAGAGCGACGGATAGTTTTGATGGGTACAAATTGGTCAATAGCGTGATATAGATGAGCGTATAACACGTCAACGGCTTGGTCTGTGGGTAAGTCGGAGAGTAGATTGTCCGAACTGATTGAAGACAGGTAATTATTAATAGAGGGATAGTCGGCGAGCCAGTAATTTTTAACTAAATAGGTGGAGCGTGGTGATGGAGCGGTGGCTGGGAGGGGGATAGATAATTGGAGAGGGGGGTGATGGAGATCAGGAGGAATAAGGTAGTCAATGGAGGGACCAACGCAGAGATTTTTAAAGGAGGAGAAAACCATATCCAGCGTATTGTCATGAGGGTTTCGCACCGTGTTGTCTGTGTGTGGAACAAGGCGTTGCGCATGTATATAATAGATCACCGTTGGCATCATTGAACCACGTGGTTTTGGGCAGGTTGAAATCGCCGATCAGGAGTATATCCGTAGTGGGTGAGAGAGAGAGAAGCGCGTTCACGACCGAGTTTCCATGTTCGGCGTAAACAGCTGGGTCGCTAGCAGGAGGTATATATACTGAGCCGACAATAATAGACGATGAGTGGCCTCTCACCTCGACAAAAACTTGTTCCACACACACGGAAGGTACTCGTACAATACGACTATAAAGCGACACATGGACAGCAATTAATACACCGCCTCCAAGACAGCTGTTGCTTGTGGCAGGGTTTCTGTCACAACGAAAAATATTATAATTTTGGAGGCCTAACTCGGAGTTGGTAATACTGTCGTTTAACCACGTTTCTACGAGAATAATAATTACGTAGAGTTCGGAAGCCGATGATATAGCCTGGCGAAGACTGATTAATTTAGTTCTTAAACCTCTAACGTTCTGGTAGTACACTAAAGGGCTACTTATTAGTTTTTTTTAGCATTAACGCTAGCGGCACTATTTTCATTATTTACACTAACTGCACTGTTTTTACTGGAATTAACGATCCTAGGGGTGCCGTTTACGAAACGTATAGTTTTTTTCGTATTGCCGGCAGCATGAAGACGGGAGAGTTCGGCCCTGAGTTCATTAAGATGTTTGCGTTGCAACGGTGTCCTGTCCTCCATGATGTGGACAGGGCCTTTGTACTTGTTCTTGTTCCGAAGTACGTTGAGCACCGAAGTCTTAGAGTCCAGTGTTACTGCCACCGGGCGGGAGATATTTGGGCGGATGGGGCCCAGCCTCGCTGTTTTCCGGACGTGTATGCCATCGGGGGCGATATGTTTTAGAATGTCCGAGATGAGTACGTCGTCGGATGAGGTGGAGCTCCCTGCGGCTCTACTGTTTAGGCCGTGCGAGGAGGAGGACGCGGTGGGAGCCAACGCTTCCTCGAGGTTAAAAAGGATGATATTGAGGGAGCGACGCTCTCTGTCTGCAATCTCGGCAATAATGTCCTCTGCCGAATTAGTTGCATTTGTGACTGTAGATGACGAGGAAAGTTTCGAGAGCTTCTCTTCAAGGGTATCCACTCTTTCGGAGAGAGTGGAGATCTGGGCGGCGAACTCTGTCCTCACTTCAGCCATACTATCAAGGATAGTTTTCTCGAAGGCAGAAAATCTGGTAGTAAAAAGGTCTAGTTCCTGCCGAAGAATGAGCCGAAAGGTGTCCAAAAGCTGGCTGTTGCCGGAATCCAATGTAGCCGAAGAAGGGCCGGTAAATGAACTATGTGTTCCGTCGCAGTCAAGGAATTTATTATTCAGGTATTGATGCCCTGTACGTTGCACACACGCTGGATGAGCAGCGATGTCACATGTTGGACAGGTAAGGGGTTTCGCTACTTTTGTGTGGCATCCTTTGCAGAGTCGTGCATCCATCGTAAGAACGGGTGCAACGCACAAGAAAACGCACAAGAAAACTCGTATTAAAACGCACTTGGCGCGATTAGAACCGGCAATTAGTAACGGCCGGCTGGCGAGCAAAACAAAACAACGTCTGACACCTTTGACAGCTCGAACAGTACCAGAGTTCTTGAACGAATCGAACGAAACGCGGTGCATCGTATGTTTCGCTTGGAAAACGCGAGAACCAGCAAGATTTCATCGTCCGCAAGTGTAACACGGCGTATCTCGGCCATTTCTCAACGGATTCGTGCGAATCAAGTGTCATACGCGTTTTTAGCGTCTAAAACGCACGGGGAGCACGTTTTCGACGCGAAAAACTCGCGGATGTCCGAGATACGAGAGTTCTTAAACGAATCGAACGAAACGCGGTGCATCGTGTGTTTCGCTTGCAAAACGCGAGAACTAGCAAGATTTCATCGTCCGCAAGTGTAACACGGCCTATCTCGGCCAAATCTCAACGGATTCGTGCGAATCAAGTGTCATACGCCTTTTTAGCGTCTAAAACGCACGGGGAGCACGTTTTCGACGCGAAAAACTCGCGGATGTCCGAGATACGAGAGTTCTTGAACGAATCGAACGAAACCCGGTGCATCGTGTGTTTCGCTTGCAAAACGCGAGAACTAGCAACATTTCATCGTCCGCAAGTGTAACACGGCGTATCTCGGCCATTTCTCAACGGATCCGTGCGAATCAAGTGTCATACGCGTTTTTAGCGTCTAAAACGCACGGGGAGCACGTTTTCGACACGAAAAACTCGCGGATGTCCGAGATACGAGAGTTCTTGAACGAATCGAACGAAACGCGGTGCATCGTGTGTTTCGCTTGCAAAACGCGAGAACTAGCAAGATTTCATCGTCCGCAAGTGTAACACGGCGTATCTCGGCCATTTCTCAACGGATTCGTGCGAATCAAGTGTCATACGCGTTTTTAGCATCTAAAACGCACGGGGAGCACGTTTTCGACGCGAAAAACTCGCGGATGTCCGAGATACGAGAGTTCTTGAACGAATCGAACGAAACGCGGTGCATCGTGTGTTTCGCTTGCAAAACGCGAGAACTAGCAAGATTTCTTCGTCCGCAAGTGTAACACGGCGTATCTCGGCCATTTCTCAACGGATTCGTGCGTATCAAGTGTCATACGCGTTTTTAGCGTCTAAAACGCACGGGGAGCACGTTTTCGACGCGAAAAACTCGCGGATGACCGAGATACGAGAGTTCTTGAACGAATCGAACGAAACGCGGTGCATCGTGAGTTTCGCTTGCAAAACGCGAGAACTAACAAGATTTCATCGTCCGCAAGTGTAACGCGGCGTATCTCGGCCATTTCTCAACGGATTCGTGCGAATCAAGTGTCATACGCGTTTTTAGCATCTAAAACGCACGGGGAGCACGTTTTCGACGCGAAAAACTCGCGGATGTCCGAGATACGAGAGTTCTTGAACGAATCGAACGAAACGCGGTGCATCGTGTGTTTCGCTTGCAAATCGCGAGAACTAGCAAGATTTCATCGTCCGCAAGTGTAACACGGCGTATCTCGGCCATTTCTCAACGGATTCGTGCGAATCAAGTGTCATACGCGTTTTTAGCGTCTAAAACGCACGGGGAGCACGTTTTCGACGCGAAAAACTCGCGGATGTCCGAGATACGAGAGTTCTTGAACGAATCGAACGAAACGCGGTGCATCGTGTGTTTCGCTTGCAAAACGCGAGAACTAGCAAGATTTCATCGTCCGCAAGTGTAACACGGCGTATCTCGGCCATTTCTCAACGGATTCGTGCGAATCAAGTGTCATACGCGTTTTTAGCGTCTAAAACGCACGTGGAGCACGTTTTCGACGCGAAAAACTCGCGGATGTCCGAGATACGAGAGTTCTTGAACGAATCGAACGAAACGCGGTGCATCGTGTGTTTCGCTTGCAAAACGCGAGAACTAGCAAGATTTCATCATCCGCAAGTGTAACACGGCGTATCTCGGCCATTTCTCAACGGATTCGTGCGAATCAAGTGTCATTCGCGTTTTTAGCGTCTAAAACGCACGGGGAGCACGTTTCCGACGCGAAAAACTCGCGGATCTCCGAGATACGAGAGTTCTTGAACGAATCGAACGAAACGCGGTGCATCGTGTGTTTCGCTTGCAAAACGCGAGAACTAGCAAGATTTCATCGTCCGCAAGTGTAACACGGCGTATCTCGGCCATTTCTCAACGGATTCGTGCGTATCAAGTGTCATACGCGTTTTTAGCGTCTAAAACGCACGGGGAGCACGTTTTCGACGCGAAAAACTCGCGGATGACCGAGATACGAGAGTTCTTGAACGAATCGAACGAAACGCGGTGCATCGTGAGTTTCGCTTGCAAAACGCGAGAACTAACAAGATTTCATCGTCCGCAAGTGTAACGCGGCGTATCTCGGCCATTTCTCAACGGATTCGTGCGAATCAAGTGTCATACGCGTTTTTAGCATCTAAAACGCACGGGGAGCACGTTTTCGACGCGAAAAACTCGCGGATGTCCGAGATACGAGAGTTCTTGAACGAATCGAACGAAACGCGGTGCATCGTGTGTTTCGCTTGCAAAACGCGAGAACTAGCAAGATTTCATCGTCCGCAAGTGTAACACGGCGTATCTCGGCCATTTCTCAACGGATTCGTGCGAATCAAGTGTCATACGCGTTTTTAGCGTCTAAAACGCACGTGGAGCACGTTTTCGACGCGAAAAATTCGCGGATGTCCGAGATACGAGAGTTCTTGAACGAATCGAACGAAACGCGGTGCATCGTGTGTTTCGCTTGCAAAACGCGAGAACTAGCAAGATTTCATCATCCGCAAGTGTAACACGGCGTATCTCGGCCATTTCTCAACGGATTCGTGCGAATCAAGTGTCATACGCGTTTTTATCGTCTAAAACGCATGGGGAGCACGTTTTCGACGCGAAAAACTCGCGGATGTCCGAGATACGAGAGTTCTTGAACGAATCGAACGAAACGCGGTGCATCGTGTGTTTCGCTTGCAAAACGCGAGAACTAGCAAGATTTCATCGTCCGCAAGTGTAACACGGCGTATCTCGGCCATTTCTCAACGGATTCGTGCGTATCAAGTGTCATGCGCGTTTTTAGCGTCTAAAACGCACGGGGAGCACGTTTTCGACGCGAAAAACTCGCGGATGACCGAGATACGAGAGTTCTTGAACGAATCGAACGAAACGCGGTGCATCGTGAGTTTCGCTTGCAAAACGCGAGAACTAACAAGATTTCATCGTCCGCAAGTGTAACGCGGCGTATCTCGGCCATTTCTCAACGGATTCGTGCGAATCAAGTGTCATACGCGTTTTTAGCATCTAAAACGCACGGGGAGCACGTTTTCGACGCGAAAAACTCGCGGATGTCCGAGATACGAGAGTTCTTGAACGAATCGAACGAAACGCGGTGCATCGTGTGTTTCGCTTGCAAAACGCGAGAACTAGCAAGATTTCATCATCCGCAAGTGTAACACGGCGTATCTCGGCCATTTCTCAACGGATTCGTGCGAATCAAGTGTCATTCGCGTTTTTAGCGTCTAAAACGCACGGGGAGCACGTTTCCGACGCGAAAAACTCGCGGATGTCCGAGATACGAGAGTTCTTGAACGAATCGAACGAAACGCGGTGCATCGTGTGTTTCGCTTGCAAAACGCGAGAACTAGCAAGATTTCATCGTCCGCAAGTGTAACACGGCGTATCTCGGCCATTTCTCAACGGATTCGTGCGAATCAAGTGTCATACGCGTTTTTAGCGTCTAAAACGCACGGGGAGCACGTATTCGACGCGACAAACTCGCGGATGTCCGAGATACGAGAGTTCTTGAACGAATCGAACGAAACGCGGTGCATCGTGTGTTTCGCTTGCAAAACGCGAGAACTAGCAAGATTTCATCGTCCGCAAGTGTAACACGGCGTATCTCGGCCATTTCTCAACGGATTCGTGCGAATCAAGTGTCATACGCGTTTTTAGCGTCTAAAACAGACGGGGACCATGTTTTCGACGCGAAACACTCGCGCATGTCCGATATACGAGAGTTCTTGAACGAATTGAACGAATTCATCGTCCGGAAGTGTAACACGGCGTATCTCGGCCATTTGTCAACGGATTCGTGCGAATCAAGTGTCATACGCGTTTTTAGCGTCTAAAACAGACGGGGACCACGTTTTCGACGCGAAACACTCGCGGATGTCCGAGATACCAGAGTTCTTGAACGAATTGAACGAATTCATCGTCCGGAAGTGTAACACGGCGTATCTCGGCCATTTCTCAACGGATTCGTGCGAATCAAGTGTCATACGCGTTTTTACTGTCTAAAACAGACGGGGACCAGGTTTTCGACGCGAAAAACTCGCGGATGTCCGAGATACGAGAGTTCTTGAACGAATTGAACGAAACGCGGTGCATCGTGCGTTTCGCTTGCAAAACGTGAGAACTAGCAAGATTTCACCGTCCGGAAGTGTAACACGGCGTATCTCTTCCATTTCTCAACGGATTCGTGCGAATCAAGTGTCATACGCGTTTTTAGCGTCTAAAACAGACGGGGACCACGTTTTCGATGCGAAACACTCGCGGATGTCCGATATACGAGAGTTCTTGAACGAATTGAACGAATTCATCGTCCGGAAGTGTAACACGGCGTATCTCGGCCATTTCTCAACGGATTCGTGCGAATCAAGTGTCATACGCGTTTTTAGCGTCTAAAACAGACGGGGACCATGTTTTCGACGCGAAACACTCGCGGATGTCCGATATACGAGAGTTCTTGAACGAATTGAACGAATTCATCGTCCGGAAGTGTAACACGGCGTATCTCGGCCATTTGTCAACGGATTCGTGCGAATCAAGTGTCATACGCGTTTTTAGCGTCTAAAACAGACGGGGACCACGTTTTCGACGCGAAACACTCGCGGATGTCCGAGATACCAGAGTTCTTGAACGAATTGAACGAATTCATCGTCCGGAAGTGTAACACGGCGTATCTCGGCCATTTCTCAACGGATTCGTGCGAATCAAGTGTCATACGCGTTTTTACTGTCTAAAACAGACGGGGACCAGGTTTTCGACGCGAAAAACTCGCGGATGTCCGAGATACGAGAGTTCTTGAACGAATTGAACGAAACGCGGTGCATCGTGCGTTTCGCTTGCAAAACGTGAGAACTAGCAAGATTTCACCGTCCGGAAGTGTAACACGGCGTATCTCTTCCATTTCTCAACGGATTCGTGCGAATCAAGTGTCATACGCGTTTTTAGCGTCTAAAACAGACGGGGACCACGTTTTCGATGCGAAACACTCGCGGATGTCCGATATACGAGAGTTCTTGAACGAATTGAACGAATTCATCGTCCGGAAGTGTAACACGGCGTATCTCGGTCATTTCTCATCGGATTCGTGCGAATCAAGTGTCATACGCGTTTTTAGCGTCTAAAACAGACGGGGACCATGTTTTCGACGCGAAACACTCGCGGATGTCCGATATACGAGAGTTCTTGAACGAATTGAACGAATTCATCGTCCGGAAGTGTAACACGGCGTATCTCGGCCATTTCTCAACGGATTCGTGCGAATCAAGTGTCATACGCGTTTTTAGCGTCTAAAACAGACGGGGACCACGTTTTCGACGCGAAACACTCGCGGATGTCCGAGATACGAGAGTTCTTGAACGAATTGAACGAATTCATCGTCCGGAAGTGTAACACGGCGTATCTCGGCCATTTCTCAACGGATTCGTGCGAATCAAGTGTCATACGCGTTTTTAGCGTCTAAAACAGACAGGGACCACGTTTTCGACGCGAAACACTCGCGGATGTCCGAGATACGAGAGTTCTTGAACGAATTGTACGAATACATCGTCAGGATGTGTAACACGGCGTATCTCGGATGTCCGAAATACAAGAGTTCTTGAACGAATTGAACGAAACGCGGTGCATCGTGCGTTTCGCTTGCAAAACGTGAGAACTAGCAAGATTTCACCGTCCGGAAGTGTAACACGGCGTATCTCGGCCAATTTTTCAACGGATTCGTGCGAATCAAGTTTCATACGCGTTTTTAGTGTCAAAAACAGACGGGGATCACGTTTTCGACGCGAAACACTCGCGGATGTCCGAGGTACGAGAGTTCTTGAACGAATTGAACGAAACGCGGTGCATCGTGCGTTTCGCTTGCAAAACGTGAGAACTAGCAAGATTTCATCGTCCGGAAGTATAATACGGCGTATTTCGGCCATTTCTCATCGGACTCATGCGAATCAAGTGTGATACGCGTTTTTAGCGTCTAAAACGCACGGGGAGCACGTTTTCGACGCGAAAAACTCGCGGATGTCCGAGATACGAGAGTTCTTGAACGAATCGAACGAAACGCGGTGTATCGTGTGTTTCGCTTGCAAAACGCTAGAACTAGCAAGATTTCATCTTCCGCAAGTGTAACACGGCGTATCTCGGCCATTTCTCAACGGATTCGTGCGAATCAAGTGTCATACGCGTTTTTAGAGTCTAAAACGCACGGGGAGCTCGTTTTCGACGCGAAAAACTCGCGGATGTCCGAGATACGAGAGTTCTTGAACGAATCGAACGAAACGCGGTGCATCGTGTGTTTCGCTTGCAAAACGCGAGAACTAGCAAGATTTCATCATCCGCAAGTGTAACACGGCGTATCTCGGCCATTTCTCAACGGATTCGTGCGAATCAAGTGTCATTCGCGTTTTTAGCGTCTAAAACGCACGGGGAGCACGTTTCCGACGCGAAAAACTCGCGGATGTCCGAGATACGAGAGTTCTTGAACGAATCGAACGAAACGCGGTGCATCGTGTGTTTCGCTTGCAAAACGCGAGAACTAGCAAGATTTCATCGTCCGCAAGTGTAACACGGCGTATCTCGGCCATTTCTCAACGGATTCGTGCGAATCAAGTGTCATACGCGTTTTTAGCGTCTAAAACGCACGGGGAGCACGTTTTCGACGCGAAAAACTCGCGGATGTCCGAGATACGAGAGTTCTTGAACGAATCGAACGAAACGCGGTGCATCGTGTGTTTCGCTTGCAAAACGCGAGAACTAGCAAGATTTCATCGTCCGCAACTGTAACACGGCGTATCTCGGCCATTTCTCAACGGATTCGTGCGAATCAAGTGTCATACGCGTTTTTAGCGTCTAAAACGCATGGGGAGCACGTTTTCGACGCGAAAAACTCGCGGATGTCCGAGATACGAGAGTTCTTGAACGAATCGAACGAAACGCGGTGCATCGTGTGTTTCGCTTGCAAAACGCGAGAACTAGCAAGATTTCATCGTCCGCAAGTGTAACACGGCGTATCTCGGCCATTTCTCAACGGATTCGTGCGAATCAAGTGTCATACGCGTTTTTAGCGTCTAAAACGCACGGGGAGCACGTTTTCGACGCGAAAAACTCGCGGATGTCTGAGATACGAGAGTTCTTAAACGAATCGAACGAAACAGGGTGCATCGTGTGTTTCGCTTGCAAAACGCGAGAACTAGCAAGATTTCATCGTCCGCAAGTGTAACACGGCGTATCTCGGCCATTTCTCAACGGAATCGTGCGAATCAAGTGTCATACGCGTTTTTAGCGTCTAAAACAGACGGCAACCACGTTTTCGACGCGAAACACAGGCGGATGTCCGAGATACGAGAGTTCTTGAACGAATTGAACGAATTCATCGTCCGGAAGTGTAACACGGCGTATCTCGGCCAATTTTTCAACGGATTCGTCCGAATCAAGTGTCATACGCGTTTTTAGCGTCAAAAACAGACGGGGATCACGTTTTCGACGCGAAACACTCGCGGTTGTCCGAGGTACGAGAGTTCTTGAACGAATTGAACGAAACGCGGTGTATCGTGTGTTTCGCTTGCAAAACGCTAGAACTAGCAAGATTTCATCTTCCGCAAGTGTAACACGGCGTATCTCGGCCATTTCTCAACGGATTCGTGCGAATCAAGTGTCATACGCGTTTTTAGAGTCTAAAACGCACGGGGAGCTCGTTTTCGACGCGAAAAACTCGCGGATGTCCGAGATACGAGAGTTCTTGAACGAATCGAACGAAACGCGGTGCATCGTGTGTTTCGCTTGCAAAACGCGAGAACTAGCAAGATTTCATCATCCGCAAGTGTAACACGGCGTATCTCGGCCATTTCTCAACGGATTCGTGCGAATCAAGTGTCATTCGCGTTTTTAGCGTCTAAAACGCACGGGGAGCACGTTTCCGACGCGAAAAACTCGCGGATGTCCGAGATACGAGAGTTCTTGAACGAATCGAACGAAACGCGGTGCATCGTGTGTTTCGCTTGCAAAACGCGAGAACTAGCAAGATTTCATCGTCCGCAAGTGTAACACGGCGTATCTCGGCCATTTCTCAACGGATTCGTGCGAATCAAGTGTCATACGCGTTTTTAGCGTCTAAAACGCACGGGGAGCACGTTTTCGACGCGAAAAACTCGCGGATGTCCGAGATACGAGAGTTCTTGAACGAATCGAACGAAACGCGGTGCATCGTGTGTTTCGCTTGCAAAACGCGAGAACTAGCAAGATTTCATCGTCCGCAACTGTAACACGGCGTATCTCGGCCATTTCTCAACGGATTCGTGCGAATCAAGTGTCATACGCGTTTTTAGCGTCTAAAACGCATGGGGAGCACGTTTTCGACGCGAAAAACTCGCGGATGTCCGAGATACGAGAGTTCTTGAACGAATCGAACGAAACGCGGTGCATCGTGTGTTTCGCTTGCAAAACGCGAGAACTAGCAAGATTTCATCGTCCGCAAGTGTAACACGGCGTATCTCGGCCATTTCTCAACGGATTCGTGCGAATCAAGTGTCATACGCGTTTTTAGCGTCTAAAACGCACGGGGAGCACGTTTTCGACGCGAAAAACTCGCGGATGTCTGAGATACGAGAGTTCTTAAACGAATCGAACGAAACAGGGTGCATCGTGTGTTTCGCTTGCAAAACGCGAGAACTAGCAAGATTTCATCGTCCGCAAGTGTAACACGGCGTATCTCGGCCATTTCTCAACGGACTCGTGCGAATCAAGTGTCATACGCGTTTTTAGCGTCTAAAACAGACGGGGACCACGTTTTCGACGCGAAACACTCGCGGATGTCCGAGATACGAGAGTTCGTGAACGAATTGAACGAAACGCGCTGCATCGTGCGTTTCGCTTGCAAAACGTGAGAACTAGCAAGATTTCATCGTCCGGAAGTGTAACACGGCGTATCTCGGCCATTTCTCAACGGAATCGTGCGAATCAAGTGTCATACGCGTTTTTAGCGTCTAAAACAGACGGCAACCACGTTTTCGACGCGAAACACAGGCGGATGTCCGAGATACGAGAGTTCTTGAACGAATTGAACGAATTCATCGTCCGGAAGTGTAACACGGCGTATCTCGGCCATTTCTCAACGGATTCGTCCGAATCAAGTGTCATACGCGTTTTTAGCGTCTAAAACAGACGGGGACCACGTTTCCGACGCGCAACACTCGCGGATGTCCGAGATACGAGAGTTCGTGAACGAATTGAACGAAACGCGCTGCATCGTGCGTTTCGCTTGCAAAACGTGAGAACTAGCAAGATTTCATCGTCCGGAAGTGTAACACGGCGTATCTCGGCCATTTCTCAACGGAATCGTGCGAATCAAGTGTCATACGCGTTTTTAGCGTCTAAAACAGACGGCAACCACGTTTTCGACGCGAAACACAGGCGGATGTCCGAGATACGAGAGTTCTTGAACGAATTGAACGAATTCATCGTCCGGAAGTGTAACACGGCGTATCTCGGCCATTTCTCAACGGATTCGTCCGAATCAAGTGTCATACGCGTTTTTAGCGTCTAAAACAGACGGGGACCACGTTTCCGACGCGCAACACTCGCGGATGTCCGAGATACGAGAGCATGCTGTACAAGTTTCATAAACTTCGTACGGCTGGAAGCGGAGTTTGAAAAAAATTGTCATCATCCGAATTTCCGCTCAGCGACCAAGTCCCTTCGTAGCTGCATGAAAGTTCATCGATAAATCTGAACCGACCGTACGATCATCTTCAAACTTGCAGGAGTGCTCTCGATTGGCGACACGAGCATTCTGTACAAGCTTCATAAACTTCTTACGGCTGGAAGGGGAGTTAGACACAAATTGCCATCTACAATGCAGTACTGGATAGTTCCCGCTCAGCGAATAAGTCAAGTCGTAGGTGGATGTAAGTTCATCGAGAAATGCGAACCGACCGTACGATGTTCTTCAAACTTGCAGGAGTGCTCTTGATTGGCGACACGAGCATTCTGTACAAGTTTCATAAACTTCGTACGCCTGGAAGGGGAGTTAGACAAAAATTGTCATCTACAACGCAGGTTCCGCTCAGCGACCAAGTCCCGTCGTAGCTGTATGTAAGTTCATCGAGAAATGCGAACCGACCGTACGATGTTCTTCAAACTTGCAGGAGTGCTCTCGATTGGCGACACGAGCATTCTCTACAAGTTTCATAAACTTCTTACGGCTGGAAGGGGAGTTAGACACAAATTGTCATCATCCGAATTTCCGCTCAGCGACCAAGTCCCTACGTAGCTGCATGTAAGTTCATCGAGAACTCTGAACCGACCGTACGATCATCTTCAAGCTTGCAGGAGTGCTCTCGATTGGCGACACGAGCATTCTCTACAAGTTTCATAAACTTCGTACGGCTGGAAGCGGAGTTTGAAAAAAATTGTCATCATTCGAATTTCCGCTCAGCGACCAAGTCCCGACGTAGCTGTATGTAAGTTCATCGAGAATTGCGAACCGACCGTACGATCTTCTTCAAACTTGCAGGAGTGCTCTCGATTGGCGACACGAGCATTCTCTACAAGTTTCATAAACTTCGTACGGCTGGAAGGGGAGTTAGACACAAATTGTCATCATCCGAATTTCCGCTCAGCGACCAAGTCCCTTCGTAGCAGCATGTAAGTTCATCGAGAAATCTGAACCGACCATACGATCATCTTCAGACTGGCAGGAGTGCTCTCGATTGGCGACACGAGCATTCTCTACAAGTTTCATAAACTTCGTACGGCTGGAAGGGGAGTTAGACACAAATTGTCATCATCCGAATTTCCCCTTACCGACCAAGTCCCTTCGTAGCTGCATGTAAGTTCATCGAGAAATCTGAACCGAGCGTACGATCATCTTCAAGCTTGTAGCAGTGCTTTCGATTGGCGACACGAGCATTCTGTACAAGTTTCATAAACTTCGTACGGCTGGAAGGGGAGTTAGACACAAATTGTCATCTACAACGCAGTTTCCGCTCAGCGACAAAGTCCCGTCGTGGCTGTATGCAAGTTCATCGAGAAATGCGAACCGACCGTACGATCTTCTTCAAACTTGCAGGAGTGCTCTCGATTGGCGACACGAGCATTCTCTACAAGTTTCATAAACTTCGTACGGTTGGAAGGGGAGTTAGACACAAATTGCCATCTACAACGCAGTACAGGATAGTTCCCGTTCAGCGACCAAGTCCCTTCGTAGCTGTATGTAAGTTCATCGAGAAATGCGAACCGGCCGTACGATCTTCTTCAAACTTGCAGGATTGCTCTCGATTGGCGACACGAGCATTCTCTACAAGTTTCATAAACTTCGTACGGCTGGAAGCGGAGTTTGAAAAAAATTGTCATCATCCGAATTTCCGCTCAGCGACAAAGTCCCTTCGTAGCTACGTGTAAGTTCATCGAGAAATCTGAACCGACCTTGCGATCATCTTCAAACTTGCAGGAGTACTCTCGATTGGCGATACGAGCATTCTCTACAAGTTTCATAAACTTCGTACGGTTGGAAGGGGAGTTAGACACAAATTGCCATCTACAACGCAGTACAGGATAGTTCCCGTTCAGCGACCAAGTCCCTTCGTAGCTGCATGTAAGTTCATCGAGAAATGCGAACCGACCGTACGATCTTCTTCCAACTTGCAGGAGTGCTCTCGATTGGCGACACGAGCATTCTCTACAAGTTTCATAAACTCGGCGGCCGGTGCATTGACCTGCGTCTCAGTAAGAGTAAGCATTGTAAACAAATGCGAGAGTGAATCTCGCCGAAGATCGGAGCAGGCTTTGCCTGTTGGAAAGAGGACGGAGCTTGACCCCTCTGCACTTCCCCCAGAATCGCTAAAACGAACACATCTCGTCGAGCTATTTTGCGGGTTTCTAACAAGCCTGTGCTTGCTGCCTGTGCTTGCTGCCTGTGCTTACTGTGTTGCCTGTGCTGCCTGTGCTTGCTGTGCTGCCTGTGCTTGCTGCCTGTGCTTGCTGTGCTGCCTGTGCTTGCTGCCTGTGCTTGCTGTGCTGCCTATGCTTGCTGCCTGTGCTTGCTGTGCTGCCTGTGCTTGCTGCCTGTGCTGCCTGTGCTGCCTGTGCTGCCTGTGCTTGCTGCCTGTGCTTGCTGTGCTGCCTGCTGTGCTGCCTGTGCTTGCTGTGCTGCCTGTGCTTGCTGCCTGTGCTGCTGTGCTGCCTGTGCTTGCTGTGCTGCCTGTGCTTGCTGCCTGTGCTTGCTGTGCTGCCTGTGTTTGCTGTGCTGCCTGTGCTTGCTGCCTGTGCTTGCTGTGCTGCCGGTGCTTGCTGCCCGTGCTTGCTGTGCTGCCTGTGCTTGCTGTGCTGCCTGTGCTTGCTGCCTGTGCTTGCTGTGCTGCCTGTGCTTGCTGCCTGTGCTTCCTGTGCTTGCTATGCTGCCTGTGCAAGTTGCCTGTGCTTGTTGTGCTGCCTGTGCTTGCTGCCTGTGCTTGCTGCCTGTGCTTGCTGTGCTGCCTGTGCTTGCTGCCTGTGCTTGCTGTGCTGCCTGTGCTTGCTGCCTGTGCTTGCTGTGCTGCCTTTGCTTGCTGCCTGTGCTTGCTGCCTGTGCTTGCTGTGCTGCCTGTGCTTGCTGCCTGTGTTTGCTGCTTGTGCTTGCTGTGCTTGCTGCCTGTGCTTGCTGCCTGTGCTTGCTGTGCTTGCTATACTGCCTGTGCAAGCTGCCTGTGCTTGCTGTGCTGCCTGTGATTGCTGTGCTGACTTTGCTTGCTGCCTGTGCTTGCTGCCTGTGCTTGCTGTGCTGCCTGTGCTTGCTGTGCTGCCCGTGCTTGCTGCCTGTGCTTGCTGTGCTGCCTGTCCTTGCTGCCTGTGCTTGCTGTGCTGCCTGTGCTTGCTGCCTGTGCTTGCTGTGCTGTCTGTGCTTGCTGCCTGTGCTTGCTGTGCTGCCTGTGCTTGCTGCCTGTGTTTGCTGTGCTGCCTGTGCTTGCTGCCTGTACTTGCTGTGCTGCCTATGCTTGCTGCCTGTGCTTGCTGTGCTGCCTGTGCTTGCTGCGCTGCCTGTGCTTGCTGCCTGTGCTTGCTGCCTGTGCTTGCTGCCTGTGCTTGCTGTGCTGCCTGTGCTTGCTGCCTGTGCTTGCTGTGCTGCCTGTTAGCGATGCATTTGATTTCGCCCATAACACGCGGTAATTCGACAGTGGCACACGACAGTGCGTTGCTGTGTCTCCTGTTTTTGGAGGCGCCGAGAGTCGCGGATCATATGTTTACCTCGGCGGCCGGTGCATTGAGAAATGGCCGAGATACGTCGTGTTACACTTCCGGACGATGAAATCTTGCTAGTTCTCACGTTTTGCAACCGAAACACACGATGCACCGTGTTTCGTTCAATTCGTTCAAGAACTCTCGTATCTCGGACATCCGCGAGTGTTTCGCGTCGAAAACGTGATCCCCGTCTGTTTTAGAGGCTAAAAACGCGAATGACACTTGATTCGCACGAATCCGTTGAGAAATGGCCGAGATACGCCGTGTTGCACTTCCGGACGATGAATTCGTTCAATTCGTTCATGAACTCTCATATCTCGGACATCCGCGAGTGTTTCGCGTCGAAAACGTGGTCCCCGTCTGTTTTAGACGATAAAAACGCGTATGACACTTGATTCGCACGAATCCGTTGAGAAATGGCCGAGATACGCCGTGTTGCACTTCCGGACGATGAATTCGTTCAATTCGTTCATGAACTCTCATATCTCGGACATCCGCGAGTGTTTCGCGTCGAAAACGTGGTCCCCGTCTGTTTTAGACGCTAAAAACGCTTATGACACTTGATTCGCACGAATCCGTTGAGAAATGGCCGAGATACGCCGTGTTACACTTCCGGACGATGAAATCTTGCTAGTTCTCACGTTTTGCAAGAGAAACGCACGATGCACCGCGTTTCGTTCAATTCGTTCAAGAACTCTCGTATCTCGGACATCCGCGAGTATTTCGCGTCGAAAACGTGGTCCCCGTCTGTTTTAGAGGCTAAAAACGCGAATTTCACTTGATTCGCACGAATCCGTTGAGAAATGGCCGAGATACGCCGTGTTGCACTTCCGGACGATGAATTCGTTCAATTCGTTCAAGAACTCTCATATCTCGGACATCCGCGAGTGTTTCGCGTCGAAAACGTGGTCCCCGTCTGTTTCAGACGCTAAAAACGGGTATGACACTTGATTCGCACGAATCCGTTGAGAAATGGCCGATATATGCCGTGTTGCACTTCCGGACGATGAATTCGTTCAATTCGTTCAAGAACTCTCGTATCTCGGACATCCGCGAGTGTTTCGCGTCGAAAACGTGGTCCCCGTCTGTTTTAGACGCTAAAAACGCGTATGACACTTGATTCGCACGAATCCGTTGAGAAATGGCCTAGATACGCCGTATTACACTTCCGGACAATGAATTCGTTCAATTCGTTCAAGAACTCTCGCATCTCGGACATCCGCGAGTGTTACGCGTCGAAAACGTGGTCCCCGTTTGTTTTAGACGCTAAAAACGCGTATGACACTTGATTCGCACGAATCCGTTGAGAAATGGCCTAGATACGCCGTATTACACTTCCGGACAATGAATTCGTTCAATTCGTTCAAGAACTCTCGCATCTCGGACATCCGCGAGAGTTTCGCGTCGAAAACGTGGTCCCCGTCCGTTTTAGACGCTAAAAACGCGTGTGACACTTGATTCGCACGAATCCGTTGAGAAATGGCCGAGATACGCCGTGTTGCACTTCCGGACGATGAATTCGTTCAATTCGTTCAAGAACTCTCGTATCTCGGACATCCGCGAGTGTTTCGCGTCGAAAACGTGGTCCCCGTGCGTTTTAGACGCTTAAAACGCGTATGACACTTCATTCGCACCAATTCGTTGAGAAATGGCCGTTTACGCCGTGTTACACTTCCGGACGATGAATTCGTTCTATTCGTTCAAGAACTCTCGAATCTCGGACATCCGCGAGTGTTTCGCGTCGAAAACGTGGTCCCGGTCTGTTTTAGACACTAAAAACGCGTATGACACTTGATTCGCACGAATCCGTTGAGAAATGGCCGAGATACGTCGTGTTACACTTCCGGACGATGAAATCTTGCTAGTTCTCACGTTTTGCAAGCGAAACACACGATGCACCGTGTTTCGTTCAATTCGTTCAAGAACTCTCGTATCTCGGACATCCGCGAGTGTTTCGCGTCGAAAACGTGGTCCCCGTCTGTTTCAGACGCTAAAAACGCGTATGACACTTGATTCGCACGAATCCGTTGAGAAATGGCCGAGATACGCCGTGTTACACTTCCGGACGATGAAACCTTGCTAGTTCTCACGTTTTGCAAGAGAAACACACGATGCACCGCGTTTCGTTCAATTCGTTCAAGAACTCTCGTATCTCGGACATCCGCGAGCATTTCGCGTCGAAAACGTGGTCCCCTTCTGTTTTAGAGGCTAAAAACGCGAATGACACTTGATTCGCTCGAATCCGTTGAGAAATGGCCGAGATACGCCGTGTTGCACTTCCGGACGATGAATTCGTTCAATTCGTTCATGAACTCTCATATCTCGGACATCCGCGAGTGTTTCGCGTCGAAAACGTGGTCCCCGTCTGTTTTAGACGCTAAAAACGCGTATGACACTTGATTCGCACGAATCCGTTGAGAAATGGCCGAGATACGCCGTGTTACACTTCCGGACGATGAAATCTTGCTAGTTCTCACGTTTTGCAAGAGAAACGCACGATGCACCGCGTTTCGTTCAATTCGTTCAAGAACTCTCGTATCTCGGACATCCGCGAGTGTCTCGCGTCGAAAACGTGGTCCCCGTCTGTTTTAGACGCTAAAAACGCGTATGACACTTGATTCGCACGAATCCGTTGAGAAATGGCCGAGATACGCCGTGTTACACTTCCGGACGATGAAATCTTGCTAGTTCTCACGTTTTGCAAGAGAAACGTACGATGCACCGCGTTCCGTTCAAATCGTTCAAGAACTCTCATATCTCGGACATCCGCGAGTATTTCGCGTCGAAAACGTGGTCCCCGTCTGTTTTAGAGGCTAAAAACGCGAATGACACTTGATTCGCACGAATCCGTTGAGAAATGGCCGAGATACGCCGTGTTGCACTTCCGGACGATGAATTCGTTCAATTCGTTCAAGAACTCTCGTATCTCGGACATCCGCGAGTGTTTCGCGTCGAAAACGTGGTCCCCGTCTGTTTCAGACGCTAAAAACGGGTATGACACTTGATTCGCACGAATCCGTTGAGAAATGACCGATATACGCCGTGTTGCACTTCCGGACGATGAATTCGTTCAATTCGTTCAAGAACTCTCCTATCTCGGACATCCGCGAGTGTTTCGCGTCGAAAACGTGGTCCCCGTCTGTTTTAGACGCTAAAAACGCGTATGACACTTGATTCGCACGAATCCGTTGAGAAATGGCCTAGATACGCCGTGTTACACTTCCGGACAATGAATTCGTTCAATTCGTTCAAGAACTCTCGCATCTCGGACATCCGCGAGTGTTTCGCGTCGAAAACGTGGTCCCAGTCTGTTTTAGACGCTAAAAACGCGTATGACACTTGATTCGCACGAATCCGTTGAGAAATGGCCGAGATACGCCGTGTTACACTTCCGGACGATGAAATCTTGCTAGTTCTCACGTTTTGCAAGCGAAACGCACGATGCACCGCGTTTCGTTCAATTCGTTCAAAAACTCTCGTATCTCGGACATCCGCGAGTGTTTCGCGTCGAAAATGTGGTCCCCGTCTGTTTTAGACGCTAAAAACGCGTATGACACTTGATTCGCACGAATCCGTTGAGAAAAAGCCGAGATACGCCGTGTTGCACTTCCGGACGATGAATTCGTTCAATTCGATCAAGAACTCTCGCATCTCGGACATCCGCGAGTGTTTCGCGTCGAGAACGTGGTCCCGGTCTGTTTTAGACGCTAAAAACGCGTATGACACTTGATTCGCACGAATCCGTTGAGAAATGGCCAAGATACGCCGTGTTACACTTCCGGACGATGAAATCTTGCTAGTTCTCACGTTTTGCAAGCGAAACACCCGATGCACCGCGTTTCGTTCAATTCGTTCAAGAACTCTCGTATCTCGGTCATCCGCGAGTGTTTCGCGTCGAAAACGTGGTCCCCGTCTGTTTTAGACGATAAAAACGCGTATGACACTTGATTCGCACGAATCCGTTGAGAAATGGCCGAGATACGCCGTGTTGCACTTCCGGACGATGAATTCATTCAATTCGTTCAAGAACTCTCGTATCTCGGACATCCGCGAGTGTTTCGCGTCGAAAACGTGGTCCCCGTCTGTTTTAGACGCTAAAAACGCGTATGACACGTGATTCGCATGAATCCGTTGAGAAATGGCCGAGATACGCCGTGTTACACTTCCGGACGATGAAATCTTGCTAGTTCTCACGTTTTGCAAGCGAAACGCACCAATGCACCGCGTTTCGTTCAATTCGTTCAAGAACTCTCGTATCTCGAACATCCGTGAGTGTTTCGCGTCGAAAACGTGGTCCCCGTGCGTTTTAGACGCTAAAAACGCGTATGACACTTCATTCGCACCAATTCGTTGAGAAATGGCCGAGATACGCCGTGTTACACTTCCGGACGATGAATTCGTTCTATTCGTTCAAGAACTCTCGAATCTCGAACATCCGCGAGTGTTTCGCGTCGAAAACGTGGTCCCGGTCTGTTTTAGACGCTAAAAACGCGTATGACACTTGATTCGCACGAATCCGTTGAGAAATGGCCGAGATACGTCGTGTTACACTTCCGGACGATGAAATCTTGCTAGTTCTCACGTTTTGCAAGCGAAACACACGATGCACCGTGTTTCGTTCAATTCGTTCAAGAACTCTCGTATCTCGGACATCCGCGAGTGTTTCGCGTCGAAAACGTGGTCCCCGTCTGTTTTAGACGCTAAAAACGCGTATGACACTTGATTCGCACGAATCCGTTGAGAAACGGCCGAGATACGCCGCGTTGCACTTCCGGACGATGAATTCGTTCAATTAGTTCAAGAACTCTCGTATCTCGGACATCCGCAAGTGTTTCGCGTCGAAAACGTGGTCCCCGTCTGTTTTAGACGCTAAAAACGCGTATGACACTTGATTCGCACCAATTCGTTGAGAAATGGCCGAGATACGCCGTGTTACACTTCCGGACGATGAAACCTTGCTAGTTCTCACGTTTTGCAAGCAAAACGCACGATGCACCGCGTTTCGTTCAATTCGTTCAAGAACTCTCGTATCTCGGACATCCGCGAGTGTTTCGCGTCGAAAACGTGGTCCCGTCTGTTTCAGACGCTAAAACGCGTATGACACTTGATCGCACGAATCCGTTGAGAATGGCCGAGATACGCCGTGTTGCACTTCCGGACGATGAATTCGTTCAAGAACTCTCGTATCTCGACATCCGCCAGTGTTTCGCGTCGAAAACGTGGGTCCCGTCTGTTTTTAGACGCTAAAAACGCGTATGACACTTGATTCGCACGAATCCGTTGAGAAATGGCCTAGATACGCCGTATTACACTTCCGGACAATGAATTCGTTCAATTCGTTCAAGAACTCTCGTATCTCGGACATCCGCGAGTGTTTCGCGTCGAAAACGTGGTCCCCGTCTGTTTCAGACGCTAAAAACGCGTATGACACTTGATTCGCACGAATCCGTGAGAAATGGCCGAGATACGCCGTGTTACACTTCCGGACGATGAAATCTTGCTAGTTCTCACGTTTTGCAAGAGAAACGCACGATGCACCGCGTTTCGTTCAATTCGTTCAAGAACTCTCGTATCTCGGACATCCGCGAGTATTTCGCGTCGAAAACGTGGTCCCCGTCTGTTTTAGAGGCTAAAAACGCGAATGACACTTGATTCGCTCGAATCCGTTGAGAAATGGCCGAGATACGCCGTGTTGCACTTCCGGACGATGACTTCGTTCAATTCGTTCATGAACTCTCATATCTCGGACATCCGCGAGTGTTTCGCGTCGAAAACGTGGTCCCCGTCTGTTTTAGACGCTAAAAACGCGTATGACACTTGATTCGCACGAATCCGTTGAGAAATGGCCGAGATAGCCGTGTTACACTTCCGGACGATGAAATCTTGCTAGTTCTCACGTTTGCAAGAGAAACGCACGATGCACCGCGTTTCGTTCAATTCGTTCAAGAACTCTCGTATCTCGGACATCCGCGAGTATTTCGCGTCGAAAACGTGGTCCCCGTCTGTTTTAGAGGCTAAAAACGCGAATGACACTTGATTCGCTCGAATCGTTGAGAAATGGCCGAGATACGGCTCGTGTTGCACTTCCGGACGATGAATTCGTTCAATTCGTTCAAGAACTCTCATATCTCGGACATCCGCGAGTGTTTCGCGTCGAAAACGTGGTCCCCGTCTGTTTTAGACGCTAAAAACGCGTATGACACTTGATTCGCACGAATCCGTTGAGAAATGGCCGAGATACGCCGTGTTACACTTCCGGACGATGAAATCTTGCTAGTTCTCACGTTTTGCAAGCGAAACGCACGATGCACCGCGTTTCGTTCAATTCGTTCGAAAACTCTCGTATCTCGGACATCCGCGAGTGTTTTCGTCGAAAATGTGGTCCCCGTCTGTTTTAGACGCTAAAAACGCGTATGACACTTGATTCGCACGAATCCGTTGAGAAAAAGCCGAGATACGCCGTGTTTGCACTTCCGAACGATGAATTCGTTTCAATTCGATCAAGAACTCTCGCATCTCGGACATCGCGAGTGTTTCGCGTCGAGAACGTGGTCCCGGTCTGTTTTAGACGCTAAAAACGCGTATGACACTTGATTCGCACGAATCCGTGAGAAATGGCCAAGATACGCCGTGTTACACTTCGGACGATGAAATCTTGCTAGTTCTCACGTTTTGCAAGCGAAACACCCGATGCACCGCGTTTCGTTCAATTCGTTCAAGAACTCTCGTATCTCGGTCATCCGCGAGTGTTTCGCGTCGAAAACGTGGTCCCCGTCTGTTTTTAGACGATAAAAACGCGTATGACACTTGATTCGCACGAATCCGTTGAGAAATGGCCGAGATACGCCGTGTTGCACTTCCGGACGATGAATTCATTCAAATCGTTCAAGAACTCTCGTATCTCGGACATCCGCGAGTGTTTCGCGTCGAAAACGTGGTCCCCGTCTGTTTTAGACGCTAAAAACGCGTATGACACGTGATTCGCATGAATCCGTTGAGAAATGGCCGAGATACGCCGTGTTACACTTCCGACGATGAAATCTTGCTAGTTCTCACGTTTTGCAAGCGAAACGCACCAATGCACCGCGTTTCGTTCAATTCGTTCAAGAACTCTCGTATCTCGAACATCCGTGAGTGTTTCGCGTCGAAACGTGGTCCCCGTGCGTTTTAGACGCTATAAAAACGCGTATGACACTTCATTCGCACCAATTCGTTTGAGAAATGGCCGAGATACGCCGTGTTACACTTCGGACGATGAATTCGTTCTATTCGTTCAAGAACTCTCGAATCTCGAACATCCGCGAGTGTTTCGCGTCGAAAACGTGGTCCGGTCTGTTTTAGACGCTAAAAACGCGTATGACACTTGATTCGCACGAATCCGTGAGAAATGGCCGAGATACGTCGTGTTACACTTCCGGGACGATGAAATCTTGCTAGTTCTCACGTTTTGCAAGCGAAACACACGATGCACCGTGTTTCGTTCAATTCGTTCAAGAACTCTCGTATCTCGGACATCCGCGAGTGTTTCGCGTCGAAAACGTGGTCCCCGTCTGTTTTAGACGCTAAAAACGCGTATGACACTTGATTCGCACGAATCCGTTGAGAAACGGCGAGATACGCCGCGTTGCACTTCCGGACGATGAATTCGTTCAATTAGTTCAAGAACTCTCGTATCTCGGACATCCGCAAGTGTTTCGCGTCGAAAACGTGGTCCCCGTCTTGTTTTAGACGCTAAAAACGCGTATGACACTTGATTCGCACCAATTCGTTGAGAAATGGCCGAGATACGCCGTGTTACACTTCCGGACGATGAAACCTTGCTAGTTCTCACGTTTTGCAAGCAAAACGCACGATGCACCGCGTTTCGTTCAATTCGTTCAAGAACTCTCGTATCTCGGACATCCGCGAGTGTTTCGCGTCGAAACGTGGTCCCCGTCTGTTTCAGACGCTAAAAACGCGTATGACACTTGATTCGCACGAATCCGTTGAGAATGGCCGAGATACGCCGTGTTGCACTTCCGGACGATGAATTCGTTCAAGAACTCTCGTATCTCGGACATCCGCCAGTGTTTCGCGTCGAAACGTGGTCCCGTCTGTTTTAGACACGCTAAAAACGCGTATGACACTTGATTCGCACGAATCCGTTGAGAAATGGCCTAGATACGCCGTATTACACTTCCGGACAATGAATTCGTTCAATTCGTTCAAGAACTCTCGTATCTCGGACATCGCGAGTGTTTCGCGTCGAAAACGTGGTCCCCGTCTGTTTCAGACGCTAAAAACGCGTATGACACTTGATTCGCACGAATCCGTTGAGAAATGGCCGAGATACGCCGTGTTACACTTCCGGACGATGAAATCTTGCTAGTTCTCACGTTTTGCAAGAGAAACGCACGATGCACCGCGTTCGTTCAATTCGTTCAAGAACTCTCGTATCTCGGACATCCCGCGAGTATTTCGCGTCGAAAACGTGGTCCCCGTCTGTTTTAGAGGCTAAAAACGCGAATGACACTTGATTCGCTCGAATCCGTTGAGAAATGGCCGAGATACGCCGTGGTTGCACTTCCGGACGATGACTTCGTTCAATTCGTTCATGAACTCTCATATCTCGGACATCCGCGAGTGTTTCGCGTCGAAACGTGGTCCCCGTCTGTTTTAGACGCTAAAAACGCGTATGACACTTGATTCGCACGAATCCGTTGAGAATGGCCGAGATACGCCGTGTTACACTTCCGGACGATGAAATCTTGCTAGTTCTCACGTTTTGCAAGAGAAACGCACGATGCACCGCGTTTCGTTCAATTCGTTCAAGAACTCTCGTATCTCGGACATCCGCGAGTATTTCGCGTCGAAAACGTGGTCCCCGTCTGTTTTAGAGGCTAAAAACGCGAATGACACTTGATTCGCTCGAATCCGTTGAGAAATGGCCGAGATACGCCGTGTTGCACTTCCGGACGATGAATTCGTTCAATTCGTTCAAGAACTCTCATATCTCGGACATCCGCGAGTGTTTCGCGTCGAAAACGTGGTCCCCGTCTGTTTAGACGCTAAAAAACGCGTATGACACTTGATTCGCACGAATCCGTTGAGAAATGGCCGAGATACGCCGGTGTTACACTTCCGGACGATGAAATCTTGCTAGTTCTCACGTTTTGCAAGCAAAACGCACGATGCACCGCGTTTCGTTCAATTCGTTCAAGAACTCTCGTATCTCGGACATCCGCGAGTGTTTCGCGTCGAAAACGTGGTCCCCGTCTGTTTCAGACGCTAAAAACGCGTATGACACTTGATTCGCACGAATCCGTTGAGAAATGGCCGAGATACGCCGTGTTGCACTTCCGGACGATGAATTCGTTCAATTGGTTCATGAACTCTCATATCTCGGACATCCGCGAGTGTTTCGCGTCGAAAACGTGGTCCCCGTCTGTTTTAGACGCTAAAAACGCGTATGACACTGATTCGCACGAATCCGTTGAGAAATGGCCGAGATACGCCGTGTTACACTTCCGGACGATGAAATCTTGATAGTTCTCACGTTTTGCAAGAGAAACGCACGATGCACCGCGTTTCGTTCAATTCGTTCAAGAACTCTCGTATCTCGGACATCCGCGAGTGTCTCGCGTCGAAACGTGGTCCCCGTCTGTTTTAGACGCTAAAAAACGCGTATGACACTTGATTCGCACGAATCCGTTGAGAAAAAGCCGAGATACGCCGTGTTGCACTTCCGGACGATGAATTCGTTCAATTCGATCAAGAACTCTCGCTCTCGGACATCCGCGAGTGTTTCGCGTCGAAAACGTGGTCCCGGTCTGTTTTAGACGCTAAAAAACGCGTATGACACTTGATTCGCACGAATCCGTTGAGAAATGGCCGAGATACGCCGTGTTACACTTCCGACGATGAAATCTTGCTAGTTCTCACGTTTTGCAAGCGAAACACACGATGCACCGCGTTTCGTTCAATTCGTTCAAGAACTCTCGTATCTCGGTCATCCGCGAGTGTTTCGCGTCGAAAACGTGGTCCCCGTCTGTTTTAGACGCTAAAAACGCGTATGACACTTGATTCGCACGAATGCGTGAGAAATGGCCGAGATACGCCGTGTTGCACTTCCGGACGATGAATTCATTCAATTC
>CAWWDK010000340.1:115000-136295 GCA_963942575.1 Priocnemis perturbator | reverse complement strand
AACGGGATCTATCCAGTACTGCGTTGTAGATGACAATTTGTGTCTAACTCCGCTTCCAGCCGTACGATGTTTATGAAACTTGTACAGACTGCTCGTGTCGTCAATCGAGAGCACTCCTGCAAGTTTGAAGAAGATCGTACGGTCGGTTCGCATTTCTCGATGAACTTACATACAGCTACGACGGGACTTTGTCGCTGAGCGGAATATCGGATGATGACAATTTTTCTCAAACTCCGCTTCCAGCCGTACGAAGTTTATGAAACTTGTACAGAATGCTCGTGTCGTCAATCGAGAGCACTCCTGCCAGTTTGAAGAACATCGTACGGTCGGTTCGCATTTCTCGATGAACTTACATACAGCTACGACGGGACTTGGTCGCTGAGCGGAATATCGGATGATGACAATTTTTCTCAAACTCCGCTTCCAGCCGTACGAAGTTTATGAAACTTGTACAGAATGCTCGTGTCGTCAATCGAGAGCACTCCTGCAAGTTTGAAGAAGATCGTACGGTCGGTTCGCATTTCTCGATGAACTTACATACAGCTACGACGGGACTTGGTCGCTGAACGGGATCTATCCAGTACTGCGTTGTAGATGACAATTTGTGTCTAACTCCGCTTCCAGCCGTACGATGTTTATGAAACTTGTACAGAATGCTCGTGTCGTCAATCGAGAGCACTCCTGCAAGTTTGAAGAAGATCGTACGGTCGGTTCGCATTTCTCGATGAACTTACATACAGCTACGACGGGACTTGGTCGCTGAACGGGATCTATCCAGTACTGCGTTGTAGATGACAATTTGTGTCTAACTCCGCTTCCAGCCGTACGATGTTTATGAAACTTGTACAGACTGCTCGTGTCGTCAATCGAGAGCACTCCTGCAAGTTTGAAGAGATCGTACGGTCGGTTCGCATTTCTCGATGAACTTACATACAGCTACGACGGGACTTTGTCGCTGAGCGGAATATCGGATGATGACAATTTTTCTCAAACTCCGCTTCCAGCCGTACGAAGTTTATGAAACTTGTACAGAATGCTCGTGTCGTCAATCGAGAGCACTCCTGCAAGTTTGAAGAAGATCGTACGGTCGGTTCGCATTTCTCGATGAACTTACATACAGCTACGACGGGACTTGGTCGCTGAGCGGAATATCGGATGATGACAATTTTTCTCAAACTCCGCTTCCAGCCGTACGAAGTTTATGAAACTTGTACAGAATGCTCGTGTCGTCAATCGAGAGCACTCCTGCAAGTTTGAAGAAGATCGTACGGTCGGTTCGCATTTCTCGATGAACTTACATACAGCTACGACGGGACATAGTCGCTGAACGGGATCTATCCAGTACTGCGTTGTAGATGACAATTTGTGTCTAACTCCGCTTCCAGCCGTACGATGTTTATGAAACTTGTACAGACTGCTCGTGTCGTCAATCGAGAGCACTCCTGCAAGTTTGAAGAAGATCGTACGGTCGGTTCGCATTTCTCGATGAACTTACATACAGCTACGACGGGACTTGGTCGCTGAGCGGAATATCGGATGATGACAATTTTTCTCAAACTCCGCTTCCAGCCGTACGAAGTTTATGAAACTTGTACAGAATGCTCGTGTCGTCAATCGAGAGCACTCCTGCAAGTTTGAAGAAGATCGTACGGTCGGTTCGCATTTCTCGATGAACTTACATACAGCTACGACGGGACATAGTCGCTGAACGGGATCTATCCAGTACTGCGTTGTAGATGACAATTTGTGTCTAACTCCGCTTCCAGCCGTACGATGTTTATGAAACTTGTACAGACTGCTCGTGTCGTCAATCGAGAGCACTCCTGCAAGTTTGAAGAAGATCGTACGGTCGGTTCGCATTTCTCGATGAACTTACATACAGCTACGACGGGACTTGGTCGCTGAGCGGAATATCGGATGATGACAATTTTTCTCAAACTCCGCTTCCAGCCGTACGAAGTTTATGAAACTTGTACAGAATGCTCGTGTCGTCAATCGAGAGCACTCCTGCAAGTTTGAAGAAGATCGTACGGTCGGTTCGCATTTCTCGATGAACTTACATACAGCTACGACGGGACATAGTCGCTGAACGGGATCTATCCAGTACTGCGTTGTAGATGACAATTTGTGTCTAACTCCGCTTCCAGCCGTACGATGTTTATGAAACTTGTACAGACTGCTCGTGTCGTCAATCGAGAGCACTCCTGCCAGTTTGAAGAACATCGTACGGTCGGTTCGCATTTCTCGATGAACTTACATACAGCTACGACGGGACTTGGTCGCTGAGCGGAATATCGGATGATGACAATTTTTCTCAAACTCCGCTTCCAGCCGTACGAAGTTTATGAAACTTGTACAGAATGCTCGTGTCGTCAATCGAGAGCACTCCTGCAAGTTTGAAGAAGATCGTACGGTCGGTTCGCATTTCTCGATGAACTTACATACAGCTACGACGGGACATGGTCGCTGAACGGGATCTATCCAGTACTGCGTTGTAGATGACAATTTGTGTCTAACTCCGCTTCCAGCCGTACGATGTTTATGAAACTTGTACAGACTGCTCGTGTCGTCAATCGAGAGCACTCCTGCAAGTTTGAAGAAGATCGTACGGTCGGTTCGCATTTCTCGATGAACTTACATACAGCTACGACGGGACTTTGTCGCTGAGCGGAATATCGGATGATGACAATTTTTCTCAAACTCCGCTTCCAGCCGTACGAAGTTTATGAAACTTGTACAGAATGCTCGTGTCGTCAATCGAGAGCACTCCTGCAAGTTTGAAGAAGATCGTACGGTCGGTTCGCATTTCTCGATGAACTTACATACAGCTACGACGGGACTTGGTCGCTGAGCGGAATATCGGATGATGACAATTTTTCTCAAACTCCGCTTCCAGCCGTACGAAGTTTATGAAACTTGTACAGAATGCTCGTGTCGTCAATCGAGAGCACTCCTGCAAGTTTGAAGAAGATCGTACGGTCGGTTCGCATTTCTCGATGAACTTACATACAGCTACGACGGGACATAGTCGCTGAACGGGATCTATCCAGTACTGCGTTGTAGATGACAATTTGTGTCTAACTCCGCTTCCAGCCGTACGATGTTTATGAAACTTGTACAGACTGCTCGTGTCGTCAATCGAGAGCACTCCTGCAAGTTTGAAGAAGATCGTACGGTCGGTTCGCATTTCTCGATGAACTTACATACAGCTACGACGGGACATAGTCGCTGAACGGGATCTATCCAGTACTGCGTTGTAGATGACAATTTGTGTCTAACTCCGCTTCCAGCCGTACGATGTTTATGAAACTTGTACAGACTGCTCGTGTCGTCAATCGAGAGCACTCCTGCAAGTTTGAAGAACATCGTACGGTCGGTTCGCATTTCTCGATGAACTTACATACAGCTACGACGGGACTTGGTCGCTGAGCGGAATATCGGATGATGACAATTTTTCTCAAACTCCGCTTCCAGCCGTACGAAGTTTATGAAACTTGTACAGAATGCTCGTGTCGTCAATCGAGAGCACTCCTGCAAGTTTGAAGAAGATCGTACGGTCGGTTCGCATTTCTCGATGAACTTACATACAGCTACGACGGGACATAGTCGCTGAACGGGATCTATCCAGTACTGCGTTGTAGATGACAATTTGTGTCTAACTCCGCTTCCAGCCGTACGATGTTTATGAAACTTGTACAGACTGCTCGTGTCGTCAATCGAGAGCACTCCTGCCAGTTTGAAGAACATCGTACGGTCGGTTCGCATTTCTCGATGAACTTACATACAGCTACGACGGGACTTGGTCGCTGAGCGGAATATCGGATGATGACAATTTTTCTCAAACTCCGCTTCCAGCCGTACGAAGTTTATGAAACTTGTACAGAATGCTCGTGTCGTCAATCGAGAGCACTCCTGCAAGTTTGAAGAAGATCGTACGGTCGGTTCGCATTTCTCGATGAACTTACATACAGCTACGACGGGACTTGGTCGCTGAACGGGATCTATCCAGTACTGCGTTGTAGATGACAATTTGTGTCTAACTCCGCTTCCAGCCGTACGATGTTTATGAAACTTGTACAGACTGCTCGTGTCGTCAATCGAGAGCACTCCTGCAAGTTTGAAGAAGATCGTACGGTCGGTTCGCATTTCTCGATGAACTTACATACAGCTACGACGGGACTTTGTCGCTGAGCGGAATATCGGATGATGACAATTTTTCTCAAACTCCGCTTCCAGCCGTACGAAGTTTATGAAACTTGTACAGAATGCTCGTGTCGTCAATCGAGAGCACTCCTGCAAGTTTGAAGAAGATCGTACGGTCGGTTCGCATTTCTCGATGAACTTACATACAGCTACGACGGGACATAGTCGCTGAACGGGATCTATCCAGTACTGCGTTGTAGATGACAATTTGTGTCTAACTCCGCTTCCAGCCGTACGATGTTTATGAAACTTGTACAGACTGCTCGTGTCGTCAATCGAGAGCACTCCTGCAAGTTTGAAGAACATCGTACGGTCGGTTCGCATTTCTCGATGAACTTACATACAGCTACGACGGGACTTGGTCGCTGAGCGGAATATCGGATGATGACAATTTTTCTCAAACTCCGCTTCCAGCCGTACGAAGTTTATGAAACTTGTACAGAATGCTCGTGTCGTCAATCGAGAGCACTCCTGCAAGTTTGAAGAAGATCGTACGGTCGGTTCGCATTTCTCGATGAACTTACATACAGCTACGACGGGACATAGTCGCTGAACGGGATCTATCCAGTACTGCGTTGTAGATGACAATTTGTGTCTAACTCCGCTTCCAGCCGTACGATGTTTATGAAACTTGTACAGACTGCTCGTGTCGTCAATATCGAGAGCACTCCTGCAAGTTTGAAGAAGATCGTACGGTCGGTTCGCATTTCTCGATGAACTTACATACAGCTACGACGGGACTTGGTCGCTGAGCGGAATATCGGATGATGACAATTTTTCTCAAACTCCGCTTCCAGCCGTACGAAGTTTATGAAACTTGTACAGAATGCTCGTGTCGTCAATCGAGAGCACTCCTGCAAGTTTGAAGAAGATCGTACGGTCGGTTCGCATTTCTCGATGAACTTACATACAGCTACGACGGGACATAGTCGCTGAACGGGATCTATCCAGTACTGCGTTGTAGATGACAATTTGTGTCTAACTCCGCTTCCAGCCGTACGATGTTTATGAAACTTGTACAGACTGCTCGTGTCGTCAATCGAGAGCACTCCTGCCAGTTTGAAGAACATCGTACGGTCGGTTCGCATTTCTCGATGAACTTACATACAGCTACGACGGGACTTGGTCGCTGAGCGGAATATCGGATGATGACAATTTTTCTCAAACTCCGCTTCCAGCCGTACGAAGTTTATGAAACTTGTACAGAATGCTCGTGTCGTCAATCGAGAGCACTCCTGCAAGTTTGAAGAAGATCGTACGGTCGGTTCGCATTTCTCGATGAACTTACATACAGCTACGACGGGACTTGGTCGCTGAACGGGATCTATCCAGTACTGCGTTGTAGATGACAATTTGTGTCTAACTCCGCTTCCAGCCGTACGATGTTTATGAAACTTGTACAGAATGCTCGTGTCGTCAATCGAGAGCACTCCTGCAAGTTTGAAGAAGATCGTACGGTCGGTTCGCATTTCTCGATGAACTTACATACAGCTACGACGGGACTTGGTCGCTGAACGGGATCTATCCAGTACTGCGTTGTAGATGACAATTTGTGTCTAACTCCGCTTCCAGCCGTACGATGTTTATGAAACTTGTACAGACTGCTCGTGTCGTCAATCGAGAGCACTCCTGCAAGTTTGAAGAAGATCGTACGGTCGGTTCGCATTTCTCGATGAACTTACATACAGCTACGACGGGACTTTGTCGCTGAGCGGAATATCGGATGATGACAATTTTTCTCAAACTCCGCTTCCAGCCGTACGAAGTTTATGAAACTTGTACAGAATGCTCGTGTCGTCAATCGAGAGCACTCCTGCAAGTTTGAAGAAGATCGTACGGTCGGTTCGCATTTCTCGATGAACTTACATACAGCTACGACGGGACTTGGTCGCTGAGCGGAATATCGGATGATGACAATTTTTCTCAAACTCCGCTTCCAGCCGTACGAAGTTTATGAAACTTGTACAGAATGCTCGTGTCGTCAATCGAGAGCACTCCTGCAAGTTTGAAGAAGATCGTACGGTCGGTTCGCATTCTCGATGAACTTACATACAGCTACGACGGGACATAGTCGCTGAACGGGATCTATCCAGTACTGCGTTGTAGATGACAATTTGTGTCTAACTCCGCTTCCAGCCGTACGATGTTTATGAAACTTGTACAGACTGCTCGTGTCGTCAATCGAGAGCACTCCTGCAAGTTTGAAGAAGATCGTACGGTCGGTTCGCATTTCTCGATGAACTTACATACAGCTACGACGGGACTTGGTCGCTGAGCGGAATATCGGATGATGACAATTTTTCTCAAACTCCGCTTCCAGCCGTACGAAGTTTATGAAACTTGTACAGAATGCTCGTGTCGTCAATCGAGAGCACTCCTGCAAGTTTGAAGAAGATCGTACGGTCGGTTCGCATTTCTCGATGAACTTACATACAGCTACGACGGGACATAGTCGCTGAACGGGATCTATCCAGTACTGCGTTGTAGATGACAATTTGTGTCTAACTCCGCTTCCAGCCGTACGATGTTTATGAAACTTGTACAGACTGCTCGTGTCGTCAATCGAGAGCACTCCTGCCAGTTTGAAGAACATCGTACGGTCGGTTCGCATTTCTCGATGAACTTACATACAGCTACGACGGGACTTGGTCGCTGAGCGGAATATCGGATGATGACAATTTTTCTCAAACTCCGCTTCCAGCCGTACGAAGTTTATGAAACTTGTACAGAATGCTCGTGTCGTCAATCGAGAGCACTCCTGCAAGTTTGAAGAAGATCGTACGGTCGGTTCGCATTTCTCGATGAACTTACATACAGCTACGACGGGACTTGGTCGCTGAACGGGATCTATCCAGTACTGCGTTGTAGATGACAATTTGTGTCTAACTCCGCTTCCAGCCGTACGATGTTTATGAAACTTGTACAGACTGCTCGTGTCGTCAATCGAGAGCACTCCTGCAAGTTTGAAGAAGATCGTACGGTCGGTTCGCATTTCTCGATGAACTTACATACAGCTACGACGGGACTTTGTCGCTGAGCGGAATATCGGATGATGACAATTTTTCTCAAACTCCGCTTCCAGCCGTACGAAGTTTATGAAACTTGTACAGAATGCTCGTGTCGTCAATCGAGAGCACTCCTGCAAGTTTGAAGAAGATCGTACGGTCGGTTCGCATTTCTCGATGAACTTACATACAGCTACGACGGGACTTGGTCGCTGAGCGGAATATCGGATGATGACAATTTTTCTCAAACTCCGCTTCCAGCCGTACGAAGTTTATGAAACTTGTACAGAATGCTCGTGTCGTCAATCGAGAGCACTCCTGCAAGTTTGAAGAAGATCGTACGGTCGGTTCGCATTTCTCGATGAACTTACATACAGCTACGACGGGACATAGTCGCTGAACGGGATCTATCCAGTACTGCGTTGTAGATGACAATTTGTGTCTAACTCCGCTTCCAGCCGTACGATGTTTATGAAACTTGTACAGACTGCTCGTGTCGTCAATCGAGAGCACTCCTGCAAGTTTGAAGAACATCGTACGGTCGGTTCGCATTTCTCGATGAACTTACATACAGCTACGACGGGACTTGGTCGCTGAGCGGAATATCGGATGATGACAATTTTTCTCAAACTCCGCTTCCAGCCGTACGAAGTTTATGAAACTTGTACAGAATGCTCGTGTCGTCAATCGAGAGCACTCCTGCAAGTTTGAAGAAGATCGTACGGTCGGTTCGCATTTCTCGATGAACTTACATACAGCTACGACGGGACTTGGTCGCTGAACGGGATCTATCCAGTACTGCGTTGTAGATGACAATTTGTGTCTAACTCCGCTTCCAGCCGTACGATGTTTATGAAACTTGTACAGACTGCTCGTGTCGTCAATCGAGAGCACTCCTGCAAGTTTGAAGAAGATCGTACGGTCGGTTCGCATTTCTCGATGAACTTACATACAGCTACGACGGGACTTTGTCGCTGAGCGGAATATCGGATGATGACAATTTTTCTCAAACTCCGCTTCCAGCCGTACGAAGTTTATGAAACTTGTACAGAATGCTCGTGTCGTCAATCGAGAGCACTCCTGCAAGTTTGAAGAAGATCGTACGGTCGGTTCGCATTTCTCGATGAACTTACATACAGCTACGACGGGACTTGGTCGCTGAACGGGATCTATCCAGTACTGCGTTGTAGATGACAATTTGTGTCTAACTCCGCTTCCAGCCGTACGATGTTTATGAAACTTGTACAGACTGCTCGTGTCGTCAATCGAGAGCACTCCTGCAAGTTTGAAGAACATCGTACGGTCGGTTCGGATTTCTCGATGAACTTACATACAGCTACGACGGGACTTGGTCGCTGAGCGGAATATCGGATGATGACAATTTTTCTCAAACTCCGCTTCCAGCCGTACGAAGTTTATGAAACTTGTACAGAATGCTCGTGTCGTCAATCGAGAGCACTCCTGCAAGTTTGAAGAAGATCGTACGGTCGGTTCGCATTTCTCGATGAACTTACATACAGCTACGACGGGACTTGGTCGCTGAGCGGAATATCGGATGATGACAATTTTTCTCAAACTCCGCTTCCAGCCGTACGAAGTTTATGAAACTTGTACAGAATGCTCGTGTCGTCAATCGAGAGCACTCCTGCAAGTTTGAAGAAGATCGTACGATCGGTTCGCATTTCTCGATGAACTTACATACAGCTACGACGGGACATAGTCGCTGAACGGGATCTATCCAGTACTGCGTTGTAGATGACAATTTGTGTCTAACTCCGCTTCCAGCCGTACGATGTTTATGAAACTTGTACAGACTGCTCGTGTCGTCAATCGAGAGCACTCCTGCAAGTTTGAAGAACATCGTACGGTCGGTTCGGATTTCTCGATGAACTTACATACAGCTACGACGGGACTTTGTCGCTGAGCGGAATATCGGATGATGACAATTTTTCTCAAACTCCGCTTCCAGCCGTACGAAGTTTATGAAACTTGTACAGAATGCTCGTGTCGTCAATCGAGAGCACTCCTGCAAGTTTGAAGAAGATCGTACGGTCGGTTCGCATTTCTCGATGAACTTACATACAGCTACGACGGGACATAGTCGCTGAACGGGATCTATCCAGTACTGCGTTGTAGATGACAATTTGTGTCTAACTCCGCTTCCAGCCGTACGATGTTTATGAAACTTGTACAGACTGCTCGTGTCGTCAATCGAGAGCACTCCTGCCAGTTTGAAGAACATCGTACGGTCGGTTCGCATTTCTCGATGAACTTACATACAGCTACGACGGGACTTGGTCGCTGAGCGGAATATCGGATGATGACAATTTTTCTCAAACTCCGCTTCCAGCCGTACGAAGTTTATGAAACTTGTACAGAATGCTCGTGTCGTCAATCGAGAGCACTCCTGCAAGTTTGAAGAAGATCGTACGGTCGGTTCGCATTTCTCGATGAACTTACATACAGCTACGACGGGACTTGGTCGCTGAACGGGATCTATCCAGTACTGCGTTGTAGATGACAATTTGTGTCTAACTCCGCTTCCAGCCGTACGATGTTTATGAAACTTGTACAGACTGCTCGTGTCGTCAATCGAGAGCACTCCTGCAAGTTTGAAGAAGATCGTACGGTCGGTTCGCATTTCTCGATGAACTTACATACAGCTACGACGGGACTTTGTCGCTGAGCGGAATATCGGATGATGACAATTTTTCTCAAACTCCGCTTCCAGCCGTACGAAGTTTATGAAACTTGTACAGAATGCTCGTGTCGTCAATCGAGAGCACTCCTGCAAGTTTGAAGAAGATCGTACGGTCGGTTCGCATTTCTCGATGAACTTACATACAGCTACGACGGGACTTGGTCGCTGAGCGGAATATCGGATGATGACAATTTTTCTCAAACTCCGCTTCCAGCCGTACGAAGTTTATGAAACTTGTACAGAATGCTCGTGTCGTCAATCGAGAGCACTCCTGCAAGTTTGAAGAAGATCGTACGGTCGGTTCGCATTTCTCGATGAACTTACATACAGCTACGACGGGACATAGTCGCTGAACGGGATCTATCCAGTACTGCGTTGTAGATGACAATTTGTGTCTAACTCCGCTTCCAGCCGTACGATGTTTATGAAACTTGTACAGACTGCTCGTGTCGTCAATCGAGAGCACTCCTGCAAGTTTGAAGAACATCGTACGGTCGGTTCGCATTTCTCGATGAACTTACATACAGCTACGACGGGACTTGGTCGCTGAGCGGAATATCGGATGATGACAATTTTTCTCAAACTCCGCTTCCAGCCGTACGAAGTTTATGAAACTTGTACAGAATGCTCGTGTCGTCAATCGAGAGCACTCCTGCAAGTTTGAAGAAGATCGTACGGTCGGTTCGCATTTCTCGATGAACTTACATACAGCTACGACGGGACTTGGTCGCTGAACGGGATCTATCCAGTACTGCGTTGTAGATGACAATTTGTGTCTAACTCCGCTTCCAGCCGTACGATGTTTATGAAACTTGTACAGACTGCTCGTGTCGTCAATCGAGAGCACTCCTGCAAGTTTGAAGAAGATCGTACGGTCGGTTCGCATTTCTCGATGAACTTACATACAGCTACGACGGGACTTTGTCGCTGAGCGGAATATCGGATGATGACAATTTTTCTCAAACTCCGCTTCCAGCCGTACGAAGTTTATGAAACTTGTACAGAATGCTCGTGTCGTCAATCGAGAGCACTCCTGCAAGTTTGAAGAAGATCGTACGGTCGGTTCGCATTTCTCGATGAACTTACATACAGCTACGACGGGACTTGGTCGCTGAACGGGATCTATCCAGTACTGCGTTGTAGATGACAATTTGTGTCTAACTCCGCTTCCAGCCGTACGATGTTTATGAAACTTGTACAGACTGCTCGTGTCGTCAATCGAGAGCACTCCTGCAAGTTTGAAGAAGATCGTACGGTCGGTTCGCATTTCTCGATGAACTTACATACAGCTACGACGGGACTTTGTCGCTGAGCGGAATATCGGATGATGACAATTTTTCTCAAACTCCGCTTCCAGCCGTACGAAGTTTATGAAACTTGTACAGAATGCTCGTGTCGTCAATCGAGAGCACTCCTGCCAGTTTGAAGAACATCGTACGGTCGGTTCGCATTTCTCGATGAACTTACATACAGCTACGACGGGACTTGGTCGCTGAGCGGAATATCGGATGATGACAATTTTTCTCAAACTCCGCTTCCAGCCGTACGAAGTTTATGAAACTTGTACAGAATGCTCGTGTCGTCAATCGAGAGCACTCCTGCAAGTTTGAAGAAGATCGTACGGTCGGTTCGCATTTCTCGATGAACTTACATACAGCTACGACGGGACTTGGTCGCTGAACGGGATCTATCCAGTACTGCGTTGTAGATGACAATTTGTGTCTAACTCCGCTTCCAGCCGTACGATGTTTATGAAACTTGTACAGAATGCTCGTGTCGTCAATCGAGAGCACTCCTGCAAGTTTGAAGAAGATCGTACGGTCGGTTCGCATTTCTCGATGAACTTACATACAGCTACGACGGGACTTGGTCGCTGAACGGGATCTATCCAGTACTGCGTTGTAGATGACAATTTGTGTCTAACTCCGCTTCCAGCCGTACGATGTTTATGAAACTTGTACAGACTGCTCGTGTCGTCAATCGAGAGCACTCCTGCAAGTTTGAAGAAGATCGTACGGTCGGTTCGCATTTCTCGATGAACTTACATACAGCTACGACGGGACTTTGTCGCTGAGCGGAATATCGGATGATGACAATTTTTCTCAAACTCCGCTTCCAGCCGTACGAAGTTTATGAAACTTGTACAGAATGCTCGTGTCGTCAATCGAGAGCACTCCTGCAAGTTTGAAGAAGATCGTACGGTCGGTTCGCATTTCTCGATGAACTTACATACAGCTACGACGGGACTTGGTCGCTGAGCGGAATATCGGATGATGACAATTTTTCTCAAACTCCGCTTCCAGCCGTACGAAGTTTATGAAACTTGTACAGAATGCTCGTGTCGTCAATCGAGAGCACTCCTGCAAGTTTGAAGAAGATCGTACGGTCGGTTCGCATTTCTCGATGAACTTACATACAGCTACGACGGGACATAGTCGCTGAACGGGATCTATCCAGTACTGCGTTGTAGATGACAATTTGTGTCTAACTCCGCTTCCAGCCGTACGATGTTTATGAAACTTGTACAGACTGCTCGTGTCGTCAATCGAGAGCACTCCTGCAAGTTTGAAGAAGATCGTACGGTCGGTTCGCATTTCTCGATGAACTTACATACAGCTACGACGGGACTTGGTCGCTGAGCGGAATATCGGATGATGACAATTTTTCTCAAACTCCGCTTCCAGCCGTACGAAGTTTATGAAACTTGTACAGAATGCTCGTGTCGTCAATCGAGAGCACTCCTGCAAGTTTGAAGAAGATCGTACGGTCGGTTCGCATTTCTCGATGAACTTACATACAGCTACGACGGGACATAGTCGCTGAACGGGATCTATCCAGTACTGCGTTGTAGATGACAATTTGTGTCTAACTCCGCTTCCAGCCGTACGATGTTTATGAAACTTGTACAGACTGCTCGTGTCGTCAATCGAGAGCACTCCTGCAAGTTTGAAGAAGATCGTACGGTCGGTTCGCATTTCTCGATGAACTTACATACAGCTACGACGGGACTTGGTCGCTGAGCGGAATATCGGATGATGACAATTTTTCTCAAACTCCGCTTCCAGCCGTACGAAGTTTATGAAACTTGTACAGAATGCTCGTGTCGTCAATCGAGAGCACTCCTGCAAGTTTGAAGAAGATCGTACGGTCGGTTCGCATTTCTCGATGAACTTACATACAGCTACGACGGGACATAGTCGCTGAACGGGATCTATCCAGTACTGCGTTGTAGATGACAATTTGTGTCTAACTCCGCTTCCAGCCGTACGATGTTTATGAAACTTGTACAGACTGCTCGTGTCGTCAATCGAGAGCACTCCTGCCAGTTTGAAGAACATCGTACGGTCGGTTCGCATTTCTCGATGAACTTACATACAGCTACGACGGGACTTGGTCGCTGAGCGGAATATCGGATGATGACAATTTTTCTCAAACTCCGCTTCCAGCCGTACGAAGTTTATGAAACTTGTACAGAATGCTCGTGTCGTCAATCGAGAGCACTCCTGCAAGTTTGAAGAAGATCGTACAGTCGGTTCGCATTTCTCGATGAACTTACATACAGCTACGACGGGACTTGGTCGCTGAACGGGATCTATCCAGTACTGCGTTGTAGATGACAATTTGTGTCTAACTCCGCTTCCAGCCGTACGATGTTTATGAAACTTGTACAGACTGCTCGTGTCGTCAATCGAGAGCACTCCTGCAAGTTTGAAGAAGATCGTACGGTCGGTTCGCATTTCTCGATGAACTTACATACAGCTACGACGGGACTTTGTCGCTGAGCGGAATATCGGATGATGACAATTTTTCTCAAACTCCGCTTCCAGCCGTACGAAGTTTATGAAACTTGTACAGAATGCTCGTGTCGTCAATCGAGAGCACTCCTGCAAGTTTGAAGAAGATCGTACGGTCGGTTCGCATTTCTCGATGAACTTACATACAGCTACGGCGGGACTTGGTCGCTGAGCGGAATATCGGATGATGACAATTTTTCTCAAACTCCGCTTCCAGCCGTACGAAGTTTATGAAACTTGTACAGAATGCTCGTGTCGTCAATCGAGAGCACTCCTGCAAGTTTGAAGAAGATCGTACGGTCGGTTCGCATTTCTCGATGAACTTACATACAGCTACGACGGGACATAGTCGCTGAACGGGATCTATCCAGTACTGCGTTGTAGATGACAATTTGTGTCTAACTCCGCTTCCAGCCGTACGATGTTTATGAAACTTGTACAGACTGCTCGTGTCGTCAATCGAGAGCACTCCTGCAAGTTTGAAGAAGATCGTACGGTCGGTTCGCATTTCTCGATGAACTTACATACAGCTACGACGGGACATAGTCGCTGAACGGGATCTATCCAGTACTGCGTTGTAGATGACAATTTGTGTCTAACTCCGGTTCCAGCCGTACGATGTTTATGAAACTTGTACAGACTGCTCGTGTCGTCAATCGAGAGCACTCCTGCAAGTTTGAAGAACATCGTACGGTCGGTTCGCATTTCTCGATGAACTTACATACAGCTACGACGGGACTTTGTCGCTGAGCGGAATATCGGATGATGACAATTTTTCTCAAACTCCGCTTCCAGCCGTACGAAGTTTATGAAACTTGTACAGAATGCTCGTGTCGTCAATCGAGAGCACTCCTGCAAGTTTGAAGAAGATCGTACGGTCGGTTCGCATTTCTCGATGAACTTACATACAGCTACGACGGGACTTGGTCGCTGAGCGGAATATCGGATGATGACAATTTTTCTCAAACTCCGCTTCCAGCCGTACGAAGTTTATGAAACTTGTACAGAATGCTCGTGTCGTCAATCGAGAGCACTCCTGCAAGTTTGAAGAAGATCGTACGGTCGGTTCGCATTTCTCGATGAACTTACATACAGCTACGACGGGACTTGGTCGCTGAGCGGAATATCGGATGATGACAATTTTTCTCAAACTCCGCTTCCAGCCGTACGAAGTTTATGAAACTTGTACAGAATGCTCGTGTCGTCAATCGAGAGCACTCCTGCAAGTTTGAAGAAGATCGTACGATCGGTTCGCATTTCTCGATGAACTTACATACAGCTACGACGGGACATAGTCGCTGAACGGGATCTATCCAGTACTGCGTTGTAGATGACAATTTGTGTCTAACTCCGCTTCCAGCCGTACGATGTTTATGAAACTTGTACAGACTGCTCGTGTCGTCAATCGAGAGCACTCCTGCAAGTTTGAAGAACATCGTACGGTCGGTTCGGATTTCTCGATGAACTTACATACAGCTACGACGGGACTTGGTCGCTGAGCGGAATATCGGATGATGACAATTTTTCTCAAACTCCGCTTCCAGCCGTACGAAGTTTATGAAACTTGTACAGAATGCTCGTGTCGTCAATCGAGAGCACTCCTGCAAGTTTGAAGAAGATCGTACGGTCGGTTCGCATTTCTCGATGAACTTACATACAGCTACGACGGGACATAGTCGCTGAACGGGATCTATCCAGTACTGCGTTGTAGATGACAATTTGTGTCTAACTCCGCTTCCAGCCGTACGATGTTTATGAAACTTGTACAGACTGCTCGTGTCGTCAATCGAGAGCACTCCTGCAAGTTTGAAGAACATCGTACGGTCGGTTCGCATTTCTCGATGAACTTACATACAGCTACGACGGGACTTTGTCGCTGAGCGGAATATCGGATGATGACAATTTTTCTCAAACTCCGCTTCCAGCCGTACGAAGTTTATGAAACTTGTACAGAATGCTCGTGTCGTCAATCGAGAGCACTCCTGCAAGTTTGAAGAAGATCGTACGGTCGGTTCGCATTTCTCGATGAACTTACATACAGCTACGACGGGACATAGTCGCTGAACGGGATCTATCCAGTACTGCGTTGTAGATGACAATTTGTGTCTAACTCCGGTTCCAGCCGTACGATGTTTATGAAACTTGTACAGACTGCTCGTGTCGTCAATCGAGAGCACTCCTGCAAGTTTGAAGAACATCGTACGGTCGGTTCGCATTTCTCGATGAACTTACATACAGCTACGACGGGACTTGGTCGCTGAGCGGAATATCGGATGATGACAATTTTTCTCAAACTCCGCTTCCAGCCGTACGAAGTTTATGAAACTTGTACAGAATGCTCGTGTCGTCAATCGAGAGCACTCCTGCAAGTTTGAAGAAGATCGTACGGTCGGTTCGCATTTCTCGATGAACTTACATACAGCTACGACGGGACATAGTCGCTGAACGGGATCTATCCAGTACTGCGTTGTAGATGACAATTTGTGTCTAACTCCGCTTCCAGCCGTACGATGTTTATGAAACTTGTACAGACTGCTCGTGTCGTCAATCGAGAGCACTCCTGCAAGTTTGAAGAAGATCGTACGGTCGGTTCGCATTTCTCGATGAACTTACATACAGCTACGACGGGACTTGGTCGCTGAGCGGAATATCGGATGATGACAATTTTTCTCAAACTCCGCTTCCAGCCGTACGAAGTTTATGAAACTTGTACAGAATGCTCGTGTCGTCAATCGAGAGCACTCCTGCAAGTTTGAAGAAGATCGTACGGTCGGTTCGCATTTCTCGATGAACTTACATACAGCTACGACGGGACATAGTCGCTGAACGGGATCTATCCAGTACTGCGTTGTAGATGACAATTTGTGTCTAACTCCGCTTCCAGCCGTACGATGTTTATGAAACTTGTACAGACTGCTCGTGTCGTCAATCGAGAGCACTCCTGCCAGTTTGAAGAACATCGTACGGTCGGTTCGCATTTCTCGATGAACTTACATACAGCTACGACGGGACTTGGTCGCTGAGCGGAATATCGGATGATGACAATTTTTCTCAAACTCCGCTTCCAGCCGTACGAAGTTTATGAAACTTGTACAGAATGCTCGTGTCGTCAATCGAGAGCACTCCTGCAAGTTTGAAGAAGATCGTACGGTCGGTTCGCATTTCTCGATGAACTTACATACAGCTACGACGGGACATAGTCGCTGAACGGGATCTATCCAGTACTGCGTTGTAGATGACAATTTGTGTCTAACTCCGCTTCCAGCCGTACGATGTTTATGAAACTTGTACAGACTGCTCGTGTCGTCAATCGAGAGCACTCCTGCAAGTTTGAAGAACATCGTACGGTCGGTTCGCATTTCTCGATGAACTTACATACAGCTACGACGGGACTTTGTCGCTGAGCGGAATATCGGATGATGACAATTTTTCTCAAACTCCGCTTCCAGCCGTACGAAGTTTATGAAACTTGTACAGAATGCTCGTGTCGTCAATCGAGAGCACTCCTGCAAGTTTGAAGAAGATCGTACGGTCGGTTCGCATTTCTCGATGAACTTACATACAGCTACGACGGGACATAGTCGCTGAACGGGATCTATCCAGTACTGCGTTGTAGATGACAATTTGTGTCTAACTCCGGTTCCAGCCGTACGATGTTTATGAAACTTGTACAGACTGCTCGTGTCGTCAATCGAGAGCACTCCTGCAAGTTTGAAGAACATCGTACGGTCGGTTCGCATTTCTCGATGAACTTACATACAGCTACGACGGGACTTTGTCGCTGAGCGGAATATCGGATGATGACAATTTTTCTCAAACTCCGCTTCCAGCCGTACGAAGTTTATGAAACTTGTACAGAATGCTCGTGTCGTCAATCGAGAGCACTCCTGCAAGTTTGAAGAAGATCGTACGGTCGGTTCGCATTTCTCGATGAACTTACATACAGCTACGACGGGACTTGGTCGCTGAGCGGAATATCGGATGATGACAATTTTTCTCAAACTCCGCTTCCAGCCGTACGAAGTTTATGAAACTTGTACAGAATGCTCGTGTCGTCAATCGAGAGCACTCCTGCAAGTTTGAAGAAGATCGTACGGTCGGTTCGCATTTCTCGATGAACTTACATACAGCTACGACGGGACTTGGTCGCTGAGCGGAATATCGGATGATGACAATTTTTCTCAAACTCCGCTTCCAGCCGTACGAAGTTTATGAAACTTGTACAGAATGCTCGTGTCGTCAATCGAGAGCACTCCTGCAAGTTTGAAGAAGATCGTACGATCGGTTCGCATTTCTCGATGAACTTACATACAGCTACGACGGGACATAGTCGCTGAACGGGATCTATCCAGTACTGCGTTGTAGATGACAATTTGTGTCTAACTCCGCTTCCAGCCGTACGATGTTTATGAAACTTGTACAGACTGCTCGTGTCGTCAATCGAGAGCACTCCTGCAAGTTTGAAGAACATCGTACGGTCGGTTCGGATTTCTCGATGAACTTACATACAGCTACGACGGGACTTGGTCGCTGAGCGGAATATCGGATGATGACAATTTTTCTCAAACTCCGCTTCCAGCCGTACGAAGTTTATGAAACTTGTACAGAATGCTCGTGTCGTCAATCGAGAGCACTCCTGCAAGTTTGAAGAAGATCGTACGGTCGGTTCGCATTTCTCGATGAACTTACATACAGCTACGACGGGACATAGTCGCTGAACGGGATCTATCCAGTACTGCGTTGTAGATGACAATTTGTGTCTAACTCCGCTTCCAGCCGTACGATGTTTATGAAACTTGTACAGACTGCTCGTGTCGTCAATCGAGAGCACTCCTGCAAGTTTGAAGAAGATCGTACGGTCGGTTCGCATTTCTCGATGAACTTACATACAGCTACGACGGGACTTGGTCGCTGAGCGGAATATCGGATGATGACAATTTTTCTCAAACTCCGCTTCCAGCCGTACGAAGTTTATGAAACTTGTACAGAATGCTCGTGTCGTCAATCGAGAGCACTCCTGCAAGTTTGAAGAAGATCGTACGGTCGGTTCGCATTTCTCGATGAACTTACATACAGCTACGACGGGACATAGTCGCTGAACGGGATCTATCCAGTACTGCGTTGTAGATGACAATTTGTGTCTAACTCCGCTTCCAGCCGTACGATGTTTATGAAACTTGTACAGACTGCTCGTGTCGTCAATCGAGAGCACTCCTGCAAGTTTGAAGAAGATCGTACGGTCGGTTCGCATTTCTCGATGAACTTACATACAGCTACGACGGGACATAGTCGCTGAACGGGATCTATCCAGTACTGCGTTGTAGATGACAATTTGTGTCTAACTCCGCTTCCAGCCGTACGATGTTTATGAAACTTGTACAGACTGCTCGTGTCGTCAATCGAGAGCACTCCTGCAAGTTTGAAGAACATCGTACGGTCGGTTCGCATTTCTCGATGAACTTACATACAGCTACGACGGGACTTTGTCGCTGAGCGGAATATCGGATGATGACAATTTTTCTCAAACTCCGCTTCCAGCCGTACGAAGTTTATGAAACTTGTACAGAATGCTCGTGTCGTCAATCGAGAGCACTCCTGCAAGTTTGAAGAAGATCGTACGGTCGGTTCGCATTTCTCGATGAACTTACATACAGCTACGACGGGACTTGGTCGCTGAACGGGATCTATCCAGTACTGCGTTGTAGATGACAATTTGTGTCTAACTCCGCTTCCAGCCGTACGATGTTTATGAAACTTGTACAGACTGCTCGTGTCGTCAATCGAGAGCACTCCTGCAAGTTTGAAGAACATCGTACGGTCGGTTCGCATTTCTCGATGAACTTACATACAGCTACGACGGGACTTGGTCGCTGAGCGGAATATCGGATGATGACAATTTTTCTCAAACTCCGCTTCCAGCCGTACGAAGTTTATGAAACTTGTACAGAATGCTCGTGTCGTCAATCGAGAGCACTCCTGCAAGTTTGAAGAAGATCGTACGGTCGGTTCGCATTTCTCGATGAACTTACATACAGCTACGACGGGACTTGGTCGCTGAACGGGATCTATCCAGTACTGCGTTGTAGATGACAATTTGTGTCTAACTCCGCTTCCAGCCGTACGATGTTTATGAAACTTGTACAGACTGCTCGTGTCGTCAATCGAGAGCACTCCTGCAAGTTTGAAGAAGATCGTACGGTCGGTTCGCATTTCTCGATGAACTTACATACAGCTACGACGGGACTTTGTCGCTGAGCGGAATATCGGATGATGACAATTTTTCTCAAACTCCGCTTCCAGCCGTACGAAGTTTATGAAACTTGTACAGAATGCTCGTGTCGTCAATCGAGAGCACTCCTGCAAGTTTGAAGAAGATCGTACGGTCGGTTCGCATTTCTCGATGAACTTACATACAGCTACGACGGGACTTGGTCGCTGAACGGGATCTATCCAGTACTGCGTTGTAGATGACAATTTGTGTCTAACTCCGCTTCCAGCCGTACGATGTTTATGAAACTTGTACAGACTGCTCGTGTCGTCAATCGAGAGCACTCCTGCAAGTTTGAAGAAGATCGTACGGTCGGTTCAGATTTCTGTTCATAAACGTCTATTTCACCCATTGACGAGATATTCCAAATGTTTGTTTCTGTATTTTTCAATTTTTTATAACATGCATGACTACCCTCGGTACGATGAGTTGTTCACCCTGTGAAAGTGGAAATTTTTTGATAATTGTGTTTGAGTCCAACACTCAATCGCCCACCCGTCCGCTGGGGTCGTTGCGTCGGGCGCCGCCGCTTACTTAGCTCGGCGGAGTCCACGCGCGCCGACCGCCCGGACGCTCCCCCGGTATCCTTAAGAGATGGGACGGTCCGGTAGGACCGTCGTACGAAACTATGTTTTCGTTACATCGTAGCTATGAGTCTGTGTCTTTGAACCGATGATTCTAATGTAGCATGCGCGGCACTGCCGTTGGCGGTACTTTGTACCCTTACGCATAAACTCAGACTGTGATGGTCATTGCCGCTTTTCGCGGTAGGGGTGCCATATACCTATATTAAATTCGAATACTACTGTAATTGGTTACAGTTTTGACAACTTTTTGAGAGTACTTGTATAAAATGAGAAAATAGTCATTTTACAGAAGGTGAGGAGAATGAAATTGTTGCAGAACGGTGAGCGCAGAAGGGTTTGGTGTTTGTGCCAGCCTGGAGTCGCCGTCTGCGGTGATTGAGAGAAAAGTTAGTCGATCGGTGAGCCGACGACGAAAATATTAAAATCTAGTGTCCGAAGGGCACGTAAAAGAGCTTCACGAAGCTCCCTGGTTGATCCTGCCAGTAGTCATATGCTTGTCTCAAAGATTAAGCCATGCATGTCTCAGTGCATGCCGAAATAAGGTGAAACCGCGAATGGCTCATTAAATCAGTTATGGTTCCTTGGATCATACAAAAATTTACTTGGATAACTGTGGTAATTCTAGAGCTAATACATGCAAACTAGAGTTCCTCTCAGAGATGGGAGGAACGCTTTTATTAGATCAAAACCAATCGGTGGCGGGTGGTTCGCCATTCGTTCATCGTTTGCTTTGGTGA
>CAWWDK010000340.1:97500-105000 GCA_963942575.1 Priocnemis perturbator | reverse complement strand
ATCGAGAGCACTCCTGCAAGTTTGAAGAAGATCGTACGGTCGGTTCGCATTTCTCGATGAACTTACATACAGCTACGACGGGACTTGGTCGCTGAGCGGAATATCGGATGATGACAATTTTTCTCAAACTCCGCTTCCAGCCGTACGAAGTTTATGAAACTTGTACAGAATGCTCGTGTCGTCAATCGAGAGCACTCCTGCAAGTTTGAAGAAGATCGTACGGTCGGTTCGCATTTCTCGATGAACTTACATACAGCTACGACGGGACTTGGTCGCTGAGCGGAATATCGGATGATGACAATTTTTCTCAAACTCCGCTTCCAGCCGTACGAAGTTTATGAAACTTGTACAGAATGCTCGTGTCGTCAATCGAGAGCACTCCTGCAAGTTTGAAGAAGATCGTACGGTCGGTTCGCATTTCTCGATGAACTTACATACAGCTACGACGGGACATAGTCGCTGAACGGGATCTATCCAGTACTGCGTTGTAGATGACAATTTGTGTCTAACTCCGCTTCCAGCCGTACGATGTTTATGAAACTTGTACAGACTGCTCGTGTCGTCAATCGAGAGCACTCCTGCAAGTTTGAAGAACATCGTACGGTCGGTTCGCATTTCTCGATGAACTTACATACAGCTACGACGGGACTTGGTCGCTGAGCGGAATATCGGATGATGACAATTTTTCTCAAACTCCGCTTCCAGCCGTACGAAGTTTATGAAACTTGTACAGAATGCTCGTGTCGTCAATCGAGAGCACTCCTGCAAGTTTGAAGAAGATCGTACGGTCGGTTCGCATTTCTCGATGAACTTACATACAGCTACGACGGGACATAGTCGCTGAACGGGATCTATCCAGTACTGCGTTGTAGATGACAATTTGTGTCTAACTCCGCTTCCAGCCGTACGATGTTTATGAAACTTGTACAGACTGCTCGTGTCGTCAATCGAGAGCACTCCTGCCAGTTTGAAGAACATCGTACGGTCGGTTCGCATTTCTCGATGAACTTACATACAGCTACGACGGGACTTGGTCGCTGAGCGGAATATCGGATGATGACAATTTTTCTCAAACTCCGCTTCCAGCCGTACGAAGTTTATGAAACTTGTACAGAATGCTCGTGTCGTCAATCGAGAGCACTCCTGCAAGTTTGAAGAAGATCGTACGATCGGTTCGCATTTCTCGATGAACTTACATACAGCTACGACGGGACATAGTCGCTGAACGGGATCTATCCAGTACTGCGTTGTAGATGACAATTTGTGTCTAACTCCGCTTCCAGCCGTACGATGTTTATGAAACTTGTACAGACTGCTCGTGTCGTCAATCGAGAGCACTCCTGCAAGTTTGAAGAAGATCGTACGGTCGGTTCGCATTTCTCGATGAACTTACATACAGCTACGACGGGACTTGGTCGCTGAGCGGAATATCGGATGATGACAATTTTTCTCAAACTCCGCTTCCAGCCGTACGAAGTTTATGAAACTTGTACAGAATGCTCGTGTCGTCAATCGAGAGCACTCCTGCAAGTTTGAAGAAGATCGTACGGTCGGTTCGCATTTCTCGATGAACTTACATACAGCTACGACGGGACTTGGTCGCTGAGCGGAATATCGGATGATGACAATTTTTCTCAAACTCCGCTTCCAGCCGTACGAAGTTTATGAAACTTGTACAGAATGCTCGTGTCGTCAATCGAGAGCACTCCTGCAAGTTTGAAGAAGATCGTACGGTCGGTTCGCATTTCTCGATGAACTTACATACAGCTACGACGGGACTTGGTCGCTGAACGGGATCTATCCAGTACTGCGTTGTAGATGACAATTTGTGTCTAACTCCGCTTCCAGCCGTACGATGTTTATGAAACTTGTACAGACTGCTCGTGTCGTCAATCGAGAGCACTCCTGCAAGTTTGAAGAACATCGTACGGTCGGTTCGCATTTCTCGATGAACTTACATACAGCTACGACGGGACTTTGTCGCTGAGCGGAATATCGGATGATGACAATTTTTCTCAAACTCCGCTTCCAGCCGTACGAAGTTTATGAAACTTGTACAGAATGCTCGTGTCGTCAATCGAGAGCACTCCTGCAAGTTTGAAGAAGATCGTACGGTCGGTTCGCATTTCTCGATGAACTTACATACAGCTACGACGGGACTTGGTCGCTGAGCGGAATATCGGATGATGACAATTTTTCTCAAACTCCGCTTCCAGCCGTACGAAGTTTATGAAACTTGTACAGAATGCTCGTGTCGTCAATCGAGAGCACTCCTGCAAGTTTGAAGAAGATCGTACGGTCGGTTCGCATTTCTCGATGAACTTACATACAGCTACGACGGGACATAGTCGCTGAACGGGATCTATCCAGTACTGCGTTGTAGATGACAATTTGTGTCTAACTCCGCTTCCAGCCGTACGATGTTTATGAAACTTGTACAGACTGCTCGTGTCGTCAATCGAGAGCACTCCTGCCAGTTTGAAGAACATCGTACGGTCGGTTCGCATTTCTCGATGAACTTACATACAGCTACGACGGGACTTGGTCGCTGAGCGGAATATCGGATGATGACAATTTTTCTCAAACTCCGCTTCCAGCCGTACGAAGTTTATGAAACTTGTACAGAATGCTCGTGTCGTCAATCGAGAGCACTCCTGCAAGTTTGAAGAAGATCGTACGGTCGGTTCGCATTTCTCGATGAACTTACATACAGCTACGACGGGACTTTGTCGCTGAGCGGAATATCGGATGATGACAATTTTTCTCAAACTCCGCTTCCAGCCGTACGAAGTTTATGAAACTTGTACAGAATGCTCGTGTCGTCAATCGAGAGCACTCCTGCAAGTTTGAAGAAGATCGTACGGTCGGTTCGCATTTCTCGATGAACTTACATACAGCTACGACGGGACATAGTCGCTGAACGGGATCTATCCAGTACTGCGTTGTAGATGACAATTTGTGTCTAACTCCGCTTCCAGCCGTACGATGTTTATGAAACTTGTACAGACTGCTCGTGTCGTCAATCGAGAGCACTCCTGCAAGTTTGAAGAAGATCGTACGGTCGGTTCGCATTTCTCGATGAACTTACATACAGCTACGACGGGACTTGGTCGCTGAGCGGAATATCGGATGATGACAATTTTTCTCAAACTCCGCTTCCAGCCGTACGAAGTTTATGAAACTTGTACAGAATGCTCGTGTCGTCAATCGAGAGCACTCCTGCAAGTTTGAAGAAGATCGTACGATCGGTTCGCATTTCTCGATGAACTTACATACAGCTACGACGGGACATAGTCGCTGAACGGGATCTATCCAGTACTGCGTTGTAGATGACAATTTGTGTCTAACTCCGCTTCCAGCCGTACGATGTTTATGAAACTTGTACAGACTGCTCGTGTCGTCAATCGAGAGCACTCCTGCAAGTTTGAAGAAGATCGTACGGTCGGTTCGCATTTCTCGATGAACTTACATACAGCTACGACGGGACTTGGTCGCTGAGCGGAATATCGGATGATGACAATTTTTCTCAAACTCCGCTTCCAGCCGTACGAAGTTTATGAAACTTGTACAGAATGCTCGTGTCGTCAATCGAGAGCACTCCTGCAAGTTTGAAGAAGATCGTACGGTCGGTTCGCATTTCTCGATGAACTTACATACAGCTACGACGGGACTTGGTCGCTGAACGGGATCTATCCAGTACTGCGTTGTAGATGACAATTTGTGTCTAACTCCGCTTCCAGCCGTACGATGTTTATGAAACTTGTACAGACTGCTCGTGTCGTCAATCGAGAGCACTCCTGCAAGTTTGAAGAACATCGTACGGTCGGTTCGCATTTCTCGATGAACTTACATACAGCTACGACGGGACTTTGTCGCTGAGCGGAATATCGGATGATGACAATTTTTCTCAAACTCCGCTTCCAGCCGTACGAAGTTTATGAAACTTGTACAGAATGCTCGTGTCGTCAATCGAGAGCACTCCTGCAAGTTTGAAGAAGATCGTACGGTCGGTTCGCATTTCTCGATGAACTTACATACAGCTACGACGGGACTTGGTCGCTGAACGGGATCTATCCAGTACTGCGTTGTAGATGACAATTTGTGTCTAACTCCGCTTCCAGCCGTACGATGTTTATGAAACTTGTACAGACTGCTCGTGTCGTCAATCGAGAGCACTCCTGCAAGTTTGAAGAACATCGTACGGTCGGTTCGGATTTCTCGATGAACTTACATACAGCTACGACGGGACTTGGTCGCTGAGCGGAATATCGGATGATGACAATTTTTCTCAAACTCCGCTTCCAGCCGTACGAAGTTTATGAAACTTGTACAGAATGCTCGTGTCGTCAATCGAGAGCACTCCTGCAAGTTTGAAGAAGATCGTACGGTCGGTTCGCATTTCTCGATGAACTTACATACAGCTACGACGGGACATAGTCGCTGAACGGGATCTATCCAGTACTGCGTTGTAGATGACAATTTGTGTCTAACTCCGCTTCCAGCCGTACGATGTTTATGAAACTTGTACAGACTGCTCGTGTCGTCAATCGAGAGCACTCCTGCAAGTTTGAAGAACATCGTACGGTCGGTTCGCATTTCTCGATGAACTTACATACAGCTACGACGGGACTTTGTCGCTGAGCGGAATATCGGATGATGACAATTTTTCTCAAACTCCGCTTCCAGCCGTACGAAGTTTATGAAACTTGTACAGAATGCTCGTGTCGTCAATCGAGAGCACTCCTGCAAGTTTGAAGAAGATCGTACGGTCGGTTCGCATTTCTCGATGAACTTACATACAGCTACGACGGGACATAGTCGCTGAACGGGATCTATCCAGTACTGCGTTGTAGATGACAATTTGTGTCTAACTCCGCTTCCAGCCGTACGATGTTTATGAAACTTGTACAGACTGCTCGTGTCGTCAATCGAGAGCACTCCTGCAAGTTTGAAGAAGATCGTACGGTCGGTTCGCATTTCTCGATGAACTTACATACAGCTACGACGGGACTTGGTCGCTGAGCGGAATATCGGATGATGACAATTTTTCTCAAACTCCGCTTCCAGCCGTACGAAGTTTATGAAACTTGTACAGAATGCTCGTGTCGTCAATCGAGAGCACTCCTGCAAGTTTGAAGAAGATCGTACGATCGGTTCGCATTTCTCGATGAACTTACATACAGCTACGACGGGACATAGTCGCTGAACGGGATCTATCCAGTACTGCGTTGTAGATGACAATTTGTGTCTAACTCCGCTTCCAGCCGTACGATGTTTATGAAACTTGTACAGACTGCTCGTGTCGTCAATCGAGAGCACTCCTGCAAGTTTGAAGAAGATCGTACGGTCGGTTCGCATTTCTCGATGAACTTACATACAGCTACGACGGGACTTGGTCGCTGAGCGGAATATCGGATGATGACAATTTTTCTCAAACTCCGCTTCCAGCCGTACGAAGTTTATGAAACTTGTACAGAATGCTCGTGTCGTCAATCGAGAGCACTCCTGCAAGTTTGAAGAAGATCGTACGATCGGTTCGCATTTCTCGATGAACTTACATACAGCTACGACGGGACATAGTCGCTGAACGGGATCTATCCAGTACTGCGTTGTAGATGACAATTTGTGTCTAACTCCGCTTCCAGCCGTACGATGTTTATGAAACTTGTACAGACTGCTCGTGTCGTCAATCGAGAGCACTCCTGCAAGTTTGAAGAAGATCGTACGGTCGGTTCGCATTTCTCGATGAACTTACATACAGCTACGACGGGACTTTGTCGCTGAGCGGAATATCGGATGATGACAATTTTTCTCAAACTCCGCTTCCAGCCGTACGAAGTTTATGAAACTTGTACAGAATGCTCGTGTCGTCAATCGAGAGCACTCCTGCAAGTTTGAAGAAGATCGTACGGTCGGTTCGCATTTCTCGATGAACTTACATACAGCTACGACGGGACATAGTCGCTGAACGGGATCTATCCAGTACTGCGTTGTAGATGACAATTTGTGTCTAACTCCGCTTCCAGCCGTACGATGTTTATGAAACTTGTACAGACTGCTCGTGTCGTCAATCGAGAGCACTCCTGCAAGTTTGAAGAAGATCGTACGGTCGGTTCGCATTTCTCGATGAACTTACATACAGCTACGACGGGACTTGGTCGCTGAGCGGAATATCGGATGATGACAATTTTTCTCAAACTCCGCTTCCAGCCGTACGAAGTTTATGAAACTTGTACAGAATGCTCGTGTCGTCAATCGAGAGCACTCCTGCAAGTTTGAAGAAGATCGTACGATCGGTTCGCATTTCTCGATGAACTTACATACAGCTACGACGGGACATAGTCGCTGAACGGGATCTATCCAGTACTGCGTTGTAGATGACAATTTGTGTCTAACTCCGCTTCCAGCCGTACGATGTTTATGAAACTTGTACAGACTGCTCGTGTCGTCAATCGAGAGCACTCCTGCAAGTTTGAAGAAGATCGTACGGTCGGTTCGCATTTCTCGATGAACTTACATACAGCTACGACGGGACTTGGTCGCTGAGCGGAATATCGGATGATGACAATTTTTCTCAAACTCCGCTTCCAGCCGTACGAAGTTTATGAAACTTGTACAGAATGCTCGTGTCGTCAATCGAGAGCACTCCTGCAAGTTTGAAGAAGATCGTACGGTCGGTTCGCATTTCTCGATGAACTTACATACAGCTACGACGGGACTTGGTCGCTGAGCGGAATATCGGATGATGACAATTTTTCTCAAACTCCGCTTCCAGCCGTACGAAGTTTATGAAACTTGTACAGAATGCTCGTGTCGTCAATCGAGAGCACTCCTGCAAGTTTGAAGAAGATCGTACGGTCGGTTCGCATTTCTCGATGAACTTACATACAGCTACGACGGGACTTGGTCGCTGAACGGGATCTATCCAGTACTGCGTTGTAGATGACAATTTGTGTCTAACTCCGCTTCCAGCCGTACGATGTTTATGAAACTTGTACAGACTGCTCGTGTCGTCAATCGAGAGCACTCCTGCAAGTTTGAAGAACATCGTACGGTCGGTTCGCATTTCTCGATGAACTTACATACAGCTACGACGGGACTTTGTCGCTGAGCGGAATATCGGATGATGACAATTTTTCTCAAACTCCGCTTCCAGCCGTACGAAGTTTATGAAACTTGTACAGAATGCTCGTGTCGTCAATCGAGAGCACTCCTGCAAGTTTGAAGAAGATCGTACGGTCGGTTCGCATTTCTCGATGAACTTACATACAGCTACGACGGGACTTGGTCGCTGAGCGGAATATCGGATGATGACAATTTTTCTCAAACTCCGCTTCCAGCCGTACGAAGTTTATGAAACTTGTACAGAATGCTCGTGTCGTCAATCGAGAGCACTCCTGCAAGTTTGAAGAAGATCGTACGGTCGGTTCGCATTTCTCGATGAACTTACATACAGCTACGACGGGACATAGTCGCTGAACGGGATCTATCCAGTACTGC
>CAWWDK010000340.1:77500-85000 GCA_963942575.1 Priocnemis perturbator | reverse complement strand
CTAACTCCGCTTCCAGCCGTACGATGTTTATGAAACTTGTACAGACTGCTCGTGTCGTCAATCGAGAGCACTCCTGCAAGTTTGAAGAACATCGTACGGTCGGTTCGCATTTCTCGATGAACTTACATACAGCTACGACGGGACTTTGTCGCTGAGCGGAATATCGGATGATGACAATTTTTCTCAAACTCCGCTTCCAGCCGTACGAAGTTTATGAAACTTGTACAGAATGCTCGTGTCGTCAATCGAGAGCACTCCTGCAAGTTTGAAGAAGATCGTACGGTCGGTTCGCATTTCTCGATGAACTTACATACAGCTACGACGGGACATAGTCGCTGAACGGGATCTATCCAGTACTGCGTTGTAGATGACAATTTGTGTCTAACTCCGCTTCCAGCCGTACGATGTTTATGAAACTTGTACAGACTGCTCGTGTCGTCAATCGAGAGCACTCCTGCAAGTTTGAAGAAGATCGTACGGTCGGTTCGCATTTCTCGATGAACTTACATACAGCTACGACGGGACTTGGTCGCTGAGCGGAATATCGGATGATGACAATTTTTCTCAAACTCCGCTTCCAGCCGTACGAAGTTTATGAAACTTGTACAGAATGCTCGTGTCGTCAATCGAGAGCACTCCTGCAAGTTTGAAGAAGATCGTACGGTCGGTTCGCATTTCTCGATGAACTTACATACAGCTACGACGGGACTTGGTCGCTGAGCGGAATATCGGATGATGACAATTTTTCTCAAACTCCGCTTCCAGCCGTACGAAGTTTATGAAACTTGTACAGAATGCTCGTGTCGTCAATCGAGAGCACTCCTGCAAGTTTGAAGAAGATCGTACGGTCGGTTCGCATTTCTCGATGAACTTACATACAGCTACGACGGGACATAGTCGCTGAACGGGATCTATCCAGTACTGCGTTGTAGATGACAATTTGTGTCTAACTCCGCTTCCAGCCGTACGATGTTTATGAAACTTGTACAGACTGCTCGTGTCGTCAATCGAGAGCACTCCTGCAAGTTTGAAGAACATCGTACGGTCGGTTCGCATTTCTCGATGAACTTACATACAGCTACGACGGGACTTGGTCGCTGAGCGGAATATCGGATGATGACAATTTTTCTCAAACTCCGCTTCCAGCCGTACGAAGTTTATGAAACTTGTACAGAATGCTCGTGTCGTCAATCGAGAGCACTCCTGCAAGTTTGAAGAAGATCGTACGGTCGGTTCGCATTTCTCGATGAACTTACATACAGCTACGACGGGACATAGTCGCTGAACGGGATCTATCCAGTACTGCGTTGTAGATGACAATTTGTGTCTAACTCCGCTTCCAGCCGTACGATGTTTATGAAACTTGTACAGACTGCTCGTGTCGTCAATCGAGAGCACTCCTGCCAGTTTGAAGAACATCGTACGGTCGGTTCGCATTTCTCGATGAACTTACATACAGCTACGACGGGACTTGGTCGCTGAGCGGAATATCGGATGATGACAATTTTTCTCAAACTCCGCTTCCAGCCGTACGAAGTTTATGAAACTTGTACAGAATGCTCGTGTCGTCAATCGAGAGCACTCCTGCAAGTTTGAAGAAGATCGTACGGTCGGTTCGCATTTCTCGATGAACTTACATACAGCTACGACGGGACTTTGTCGCTGAGCGGAATATCGGATGATGACAATTTTTCTCAAACTCCGCTTCCAGCCGTACGAAGTTTATGAAACTTGTACAGAATGCTCGTGTCGTCAATCGAGAGCACTCCTGCAAGTTTGAAGAAGATCGTACGGTCGGTTCGCATTTCTCGATGAACTTACATACAGCTACGACGGGACATAGTCGCTGAACGGGATCTATCCAGTACTGCGTTGTAGATGACAATTTGTGTCTAACTCCGCTTCCAGCCGTACGATGTTTATGAAACTTGTACAGACTGCTCGTGTCGTCAATCGAGAGCACTCCTGCAAGTTTGAAGAAGATCGTACGGTCGGTTCGCATTTCTCGATGAACTTACATACAGCTACGACGGGACTTGGTCGCTGAGCGGAATATCGGATGATGACAATTTTTCTCAAACTCCGCTTCCAGCCGTACGAAGTTTATGAAACTTGTACAGAATGCTCGTGTCGTCAATCGAGAGCACTCCTGCAAGTTTGAAGAAGATCGTACGATCGGTTCGCATTTCTCGATGAACTTACATACAGCTACGACGGGACATAGTCGCTGAACGGGATCTATCCAGTACTGCGTTGTAGATGACAATTTGTGTCTAACTCCGCTTCCAGCCGTACGATGTTTATGAAACTTGTACAGACTGCTCGTGTCGTCAATCGAGAGCACTCCTGCAAGTTTGAAGAAGATCGTACGGTCGGTTCGCATTTCTCGATGAACTTACATACAGCTACGACGGGACTTGGTCGCTGAGCGGAATATCGGATGATGACAATTTTTCTCAAACTCCGCTTCCAGCCGTACGAAGTTTATGAAACTTGTACAGAATGCTCGTGTCGTCAATCGAGAGCACTCCTGCAAGTTTGAAGAAGATCGTACGGTCGGTTCGCATTTCTCGATGAACTTACATACAGCTACGACGGGACTTGGTCGCTGAACGGGATCTATCCAGTACTGCGTTGTAGATGACAATTTGTGTCTAACTCCGCTTCCAGCCGTACGATGTTTATGAAACTTGTACAGACTGCTCGTGTCGTCAATCGAGAGCACTCCTGCAAGTTTGAAGAACATCGTACGGTCGGTTCGCATTTCTCGATGAACTTACATACAGCTACGACGGGACTTTGTCGCTGAGCGGAATATCGGATGATGACAATTTTTCTCAAACTCCGCTTCCAGCCGTACGAAGTTTATGAAACTTGTACAGAATGCTCGTGTCGTCAATCGAGAGCACTCCTGCAAGTTTGAAGAAGATCGTACGGTCGGTTCGCATTTCTCGATGAACTTACATACAGCTACGACGGGACTTGGTCGCTGAACGGGATCTATCCAGTACTGCGTTGTAGATGACAATTTGTGTCTAACTCCGCTTCCAGCCGTACGATGTTTATGAAACTTGTACAGACTGCTCGTGTCGTCAATCGAGAGCACTCCTGCAAGTTTGAAGAACATCGTACGGTCGGTTCGGATTTCTCGATGAACTTACATACAGCTACGACGGGACTTGGTCGCTGAGCGGAATATCGGATGATGACAATTTTTCTCAAACTCCGCTTCCAGCCGTACGAAGTTTATGAAACTTGTACAGAATGCTCGTGTCGTCAATCGAGAGCACTCCTGCAAGTTTGAAGAAGATCGTACGGTCGGTTCGCATTTCTCGATGAACTTACATACAGCTACGACGGGACATAGTCGCTGAACGGGATCTATCCAGTACTGCGTTGTAGATGACAATTTGTGTCTAACTCCGCTTCCAGCCGTACGATGTTTATGAAACTTGTACAGACTGCTCGTGTCGTCAATCGAGAGCACTCCTGCAAGTTTGAAGAACATCGTACGGTCGGTTCGCATTTCTCGATGAACTTACATACAGCTACGACGGGACTTTGTCGCTGAGCGGAATATCGGATGATGACAATTTTTCTCAAACTCCGCTTCCAGCCGTACGAAGTTTATGAAACTTGTACAGAATGCTCGTGTCGTCAATCGAGAGCACTCCTGCAAGTTTGAAGAAGATCGTACGGTCGGTTCGCATTTCTCGATGAACTTACATACAGCTACGACGGGACATAGTCGCTGAACGGGATCTATCCAGTACTGCGTTGTAGATGACAATTTGTGTCTAACTCCGCTTCCAGCCGTACGATGTTTATGAAACTTGTACAGACTGCTCGTGTCGTCAATCGAGAGCACTCCTGCAAGTTTGAAGAAGATCGTACGGTCGGTTCGCATTTCTCGATGAACTTACATACAGCTACGACGGGACTTGGTCGCTGAGCGGAATATCGGATGATGACAATTTTTCTCAAACTCCGCTTCCAGCCGTACGAAGTTTATGAAACTTGTACAGAATGCTCGTGTCGTCAATCGAGAGCACTCCTGCAAGTTTGAAGAAGATCGTACGATCGGTTCGCATTTCTCGATGAACTTACATACAGCTACGACGGGACATAGTCGCTGAACGGGATCTATCCAGTACTGCGTTGTAGATGACAATTTGTGTCTAACTCCGCTTCCAGCCGTACGATGTTTATGAAACTTGTACAGACTGCTCGTGTCGTCAATCGAGAGCACTCCTGCAAGTTTGAAGAAGATCGTACGGTCGGTTCGCATTTCTCGATGAACTTACATACAGCTACGACGGGACTTGGTCGCTGAGCGGAATATCGGATGATGACAATTTTTCTCAAACTCCGCTTCCAGCCGTACGAAGTTTATGAAACTTGTACAGAATGCTCGTGTCGTCAATCGAGAGCACTCCTGCAAGTTTGAAGAAGATCGTACGATCGGTTCGCATTTCTCGATGAACTTACATACAGCTACGACGGGACATAGTCGCTGAACGGGATCTATCCAGTACTGCGTTGTAGATGACAATTTGTGTCTAACTCCGCTTCCAGCCGTACGATGTTTATGAAACTTGTACAGACTGCTCGTGTCGTCAATCGAGAGCACTCCTGCAAGTTTGAAGAAGATCGTACGGTCGGTTCGCATTTCTCGATGAACTTACATACAGCTACGACGGGACTTTGTCGCTGAGCGGAATATCGGATGATGACAATTTTTCTCAAACTCCGCTTCCAGCCGTACGAAGTTTATGAAACTTGTACAGAATGCTCGTGTCGTCAATCGAGAGCACTCCTGCAAGTTTGAAGAAGATCGTACGGTCGGTTCGCATTTCTCGATGAACTTACATACAGCTACGACGGGACATAGTCGCTGAACGGGATCTATCCAGTACTGCGTTGTAGATGACAATTTGTGTCTAACTCCGCTTCCAGCCGTACGATGTTTATGAAACTTGTACAGACTGCTCGTGTCGTCAATCGAGAGCACTCCTGCAAGTTTGAAGAAGATCGTACGGTCGGTTCGCATTTCTCGATGAACTTACATACAGCTACGACGGGACTTGGTCGCTGAGCGGAATATCGGATGATGACAATTTTTCTCAAACTCCGCTTCCAGCCGTACGAAGTTTATGAAACTTGTACAGAATGCTCGTGTCGTCAATCGAGAGCACTCCTGCAAGTTTGAAGAAGATCGTACGATCGGTTCGCATTTCTCGATGAACTTACATACAGCTACGACGGGACATAGTCGCTGAACGGGATCTATCCAGTACTGCGTTGTAGATGACAATTTGTGTCTAACTCCGCTTCCAGCCGTACGATGTTTATGAAACTTGTACAGACTGCTCGTGTCGTCAATCGAGAGCACTCCTGCAAGTTTGAAGAAGATCGTACGGTCGGTTCGCATTTCTCGATGAACTTACATACAGCTACGACGGGACTTGGTCGCTGAGCGGAATATCGGATGATGACAATTTTTCTCAAACTCCGCTTCCAGCCGTACGAAGTTTATGAAACTTGTACAGAATGCTCGTGTCGTCAATCGAGAGCACTCCTGCAAGTTTGAAGAAGATCGTACGGTCGGTTCGCATTTCTCGATGAACTTACATACAGCTACGACGGGACTTGGTCGCTGAGCGGAATATCGGATGATGACAATTTTTCTCAAACTCCGCTTCCAGCCGTACGAAGTTTATGAAACTTGTACAGAATGCTCGTGTCGTCAATCGAGAGCACTCCTGCAAGTTTGAAGAAGATCGTACGGTCGGTTCGCATTTCTCGATGAACTTACATACAGCTACGACGGGACTTGGTCGCTGAACGGGATCTATCCAGTACTGCGTTGTAGATGACAATTTGTGTCTAACTCCGCTTCCAGCCGTACGATGTTTATGAAACTTGTACAGACTGCTCGTGTCGTCAATCGAGAGCACTCCTGCAAGTTTGAAGAACATCGTACGGTCGGTTCGCATTTCTCGATGAACTTACATACAGCTACGACGGGACTTTGTCGCTGAGCGGAATATCGGATGATGACAATTTTTCTCAAACTCCGCTTCCAGCCGTACGAAGTTTATGAAACTTGTACAGAATGCTCGTGTCGTCAATCGAGAGCACTCCTGCAAGTTTGAAGAAGATCGTACGGTCGGTTCGCATTTCTCGATGAACTTACATACAGCTACGACGGGACTTGGTCGCTGAGCGGAATATCGGATGATGACAATTTTTCTCAAACTCCGCTTCCAGCCGTACGAAGTTTATGAAACTTGTACAGAATGCTCGTGTCGTCAATCGAGAGCACTCCTGCAAGTTTGAAGAAGATCGTACGGTCGGTTCGCATTTCTCGATGAACTTACATACAGCTACGACGGGACATAGTCGCTGAACGGGATCTATCCAGTACTGCGTTGTAGATGACAATTTGTGTCTAACTCCGCTTCCAGCCGTACGATGTTTATGAAACTTGTACAGACTGCTCGTGTCGTCAATCGAGAGCACTCCTGCAAGTTTGAAGAACATCGTACGGTCGGTTCGCATTTCTCGATGAACTTACATACAGCTACGACGGGACTTGGTCGCTGAGCGGAATATCGGATGATGACAATTTTTCTCAAACTCCGCTTCCAGCCGTACGAAGTTTATGAAACTTGTACAGAATGCTCGTGTCGTCAATCGAGAGCACTCCTGCAAGTTTGAAGAAGATCGTACGGTCGGTTCGCATTTCTCGATGAACTTACATACAGCTACGACGGGACATAGTCGCTGAACGGGATCTATCCAGTACTGCGTTGTAGATGACAATTTGTGTCTAACTCCGCTTCCAGCCGTACGATGTTTATGAAACTTGTACAGACTGCTCGTGTCGTCAATCGAGAGCACTCCTGCCAGTTTGAAGAACATCGTACGGTCGGTTCGCATTTCTCGATGAACTTACATACAGCTACGACGGGACTTGGTCGCTGAGCGGAATATCGGATGATGACAATTTTTCTCAAACTCCGCTTCCAGCCGTACGAAGTTTATGAAACTTGTACAGAATGCTCGTGTCGTCAATCGAGAGCACTCCTGCAAGTTTGAAGAAGATCGTACGGTCGGTTCGCATTTCTCGATGAACTTACATACAGCTACGACGGGACTTGGTCGCTGAACGGGATCTATCCAGTACTGCGTTGTAGATGACAATTTGTGTCTAACTCCGCTTCCAGCCGTACGATGTTTATGAAACTTGTACAGACTGCTCGTGTCGTCAATCGAGAGCACTCCTGCAAGTTTGAAGAAGATCGTACGGTCGGTTCAGATTTCTGTTCATAAACGTCTATTTCACCCATTGACGAGATATTCCAAATGTTTGTTTCTGTATTTTTCAATTTTTTATAACATGCATGACTACCCTCGGTACGATGAGTTGTTCACCCTGTGAAAGTGGAAATTTTTTGATAATTGTGTTTGAGTCCAACACTCAATCGCCCACCCGTC
>CAWWDK010000340.1:67500-70000 GCA_963942575.1 Priocnemis perturbator | reverse complement strand
AGTTCCCCGTTTTCGAATGGGGAAAAAGCCTGATACCAAACACTGGGTCGTCGAGGTAGACCCAGTGATTCGAAAGAGGCTCCTTTCTGGGGCCCGTGTCTTTCTCGGATGGTCGTCCTGTCGGGTTCAGGACTACCTATCTGTAACGAGATGCTTCAAGTGTCAGGCCTTCGGGCATGTGGCCAAGCATTGTCGTTCGAAGGAGGAGGTTTGTGGTCACTGCGCCCAACGGGGGCATACCCATGCCAAATGCACAGTAAGGGACAAGCCCGCGGCCTGCCCTTCTTGTAAGGCGCTTGGCAAGGCATACAAGCACCCTTCGAGAGATAAAAAGTGCCCATCTTATTTGATGGCACTCGAGAACATTGTTAGTCGAACAAATTATGTATAATAATCGTTCGAAACTTCCGAAACCCTTGAGAATGCTGCAGCTTAATATGCAGCGTTCCAAAGCGGTTGCTGACGAAGTCAGACTAACGATGGAGCGCAGGAATGTCGATGTGTTGCTTGCACAAGAGCCGTACAATGTCCGGGGAAAAATCTCCGGCTTGGGGCTCGCTGCGAGAGTGGTGACGGGCGCGCCCGACGGAGCTCAGGCTCTGGCGGCGATCGTCGTCCGGAACCCTGACTACAATGTAGTCAAGCTCTCGCAGTTGTGCGACACGCATTGTGCCTGCGCTGAGATAACCGGCCAGTTCGGTGCTTTCTACGTGGTCAGCCAGTACTTCCAATTCTCTGATGAGATTGGGGTCGGCTTGGCTGCGCTAGAGAAGCTGCTGTTTGTGTTGCGGGACCGTCCGGTCGTTATCGCTGCTGACGTCAATGCCAAGTCTCCCCTTTGGGGGAGTGCGGTAAATGACGAACGCGGCGAAGCTATGGAGGATTTCATAGCGCAACACGACCTGATTGTCCTAAATGAGGCTGGGAACGCTCCGACGTTTTCCGGTCCGACAGGCGAGTCGAATATTGACGTTACTATGGTCACGCAGAAGGCCGTTCATTTGATGAACGGCTGGAAGGTTCGCCCATCATGGACGAACAGTGATCATAACTCGATTGAAATAACGCTGGATAAGCCATCTTCTGATGGCCAACCAGCGGAGCAGGAGCCCCTTCTCAAAAGGCGCTTCCTGCTCAATTCTCTTGACCAGCGGAAGTTTGATCGGACGCTATTGAATGAGAGAGAAGCACTTTTCTCCTTTGAAATCGAACGACGTGAGGACGTTGAACGCCTGGCGGAGGCGATCGAGAAATCGATCATCAAAGCCTGTGAGACGTCCATGCGCAAAAAGACAAGACATGTCAAGTCGGTCCCGTGGTGGACGCCAGACTTGACTGACTTAAAACACTTGACATATGAAGCGAGAGTTGCCTTCCATAAGGAAGGCAATGAAGAGAAGCGAGCGCAACTCAAGCAGAGTTACTTGGAGCGGCGTAGGCATTATACCTACGCAATCCGCAGTGCTAAAAAGAAGTCTTTTGAAGACTTCATTAGCACTGAATGTAATAAAAGTGAAAAGACCTGGGGATTTGCCTACAAGGCATCCCTAAACAAGCTACGTGTAGAGCAGGCGGTGAACAACTTGCGTACGCCTGATGGCTTTACGCTAAGTTGGTGCGAAACGGCTAAGGCCTTATTAGATACTCTCGTCCCCGACGATAGTCTGGAGGACGAAACCCCGGAGCAGGTCGCGACGAGGGCCGATGCCTTGACTGTACCCTTGGCGGAAGACACTCCAGTCTTCACGCTGAAGGAGGTAGACAAGGCGATATCGACCCTTAAACGCAGGAAATGCCCGGGGATCGATCTCATCGAAAATGAGGTGATTCAGTGGTCATGGGGAATTCTCCATGATCCACTGATGAAGTTGTATAATGGGTGTCTTCGGTGGGGAGTATTCCCCACCGCCTGGAAAGTAGGCTCTATTAGAGCACTACTGAAAAGTGAAGATAAGGATAAAACCTTGGCAAAATCGTATAGGCCGATTTGCCTGCTCTCTGGGCTTGGAAAGGTCCTAGAAAAGCTTATAGCTATGAGATTGCGGGCGGTGTTTGACGATCCGGTGCATAGCTCCGATCGTCAATATGGGTTTAAGACCGGAAGGTCGACCGAGGATGCCTTGGTCAAATTCCGGTCGCTGACATCCAACTGCCCCGGGAAGTATGCGATCGCTCTCTCCTTTGATATTTCGGGCGCCTTTGACAATGTCTGGTGGCCCGGCGTCTTCAACAATTTGAAGTGCCGGGCATGCCCCTCGAATTTGTACTTGCTTATGCAAGATTATTTCTTGAACCGGGAGGTGAGAATCACCTCCAATTACGGTCAAGTTGAGAAGCGGGTGACAAAAGGTTGCCCACAAGGATCCATCCTCGGTCCGAGCTGTTGGAATCTCATCTTTGATGAGGTTCTGCAGCTCCTCGAACGAGTGCCCAATAGCGATACCATCGCTTACGCGGACGACCTCCTCGCAGTCATTTATGGTGACTCGAGGTTGGAAGT
>CAWWDK010000340.1:52500-62500 GCA_963942575.1 Priocnemis perturbator | reverse complement strand
ATTTCTCGATGAACTTACATACAGCTACGACGGGACTTGGTCGCTGAGCGGAATATCGGATGATGACAATTTTTCTCAAACTCCGCTTCCAGCCGTACGAAGTTTATGAAACTTGTACAGAATGCTCGTGTCGTCAATCGAGAGCACTCCTGCAAGTTTGAAGAAGATCGTACGGTCGGTTCGCATTTCTCGATGAACTTACATACAGCTACGACGGGACTTGGTCGCTGAGCGGAATATCGGATGATGACAATTTTTCTCAAACTCCGCTTCCAGCCGTACGAAGTTTATGAAACTTGTACAGAATGCTCGTGTCGTCAATCGAGAGCACTCCTGCAAGTTTGAAGAAGATCGTACGGTCGGTTCGCATTTCTCGATGAACTTACATACAGCTACGACGGGACATAGTCGCTGAACGGGATCTATCCAGTACTGCGTTGTAGATGACAATTTGTGTCTAACTCCGCTTCCAGCCGTACGATGTTTATGAAACTTGTACAGACTGCTCGTGTCGTCAATCGAGAGCACTCCTGCAAGTTTGAAGAACATCGTACGGTCGGTTCGCATTTCTCGATGAACTTACATACAGCTACGACGGGACTTGGTCGCTGAGCGGAATATCGGATGATGACAATTTTTCTCAAACTCCGCTTCCAGCCGTACGAAGTTTATGAAACTTGTACAGAATGCTCGTGTCGTCAATCGAGAGCACTCCTGCAAGTTTGAAGAAGATCGTACGGTCGGTTCGCATTTCTCGATGAACTTACATACAGCTACGACGGGACATAGTCGCTGAACGGGATCTATCCAGTACTGCGTTGTAGATGACAATTTGTGTCTAACTCCGCTTCCAGCCGTACGATGTTTATGAAACTTGTACAGACTGCTCGTGTCGTCAATCGAGAGCACTCCTGCCAGTTTGAAGAACATCGTACGGTCGGTTCGCATTTCTCGATGAACTTACATACAGCTACGACGGGACTTGGTCGCTGAGCGGAATATCGGATGATGACAATTTTTCTCAAACTCCGCTTCCAGCCGTACGAAGTTTATGAAACTTGTACAGAATGCTCGTGTCGTCAATCGAGAGCACTCCTGCAAGTTTGAAGAAGATCGTACGGTCGGTTCGCATTTCTCGATGAACTTACATACAGCTACGACGGGACTTTGTCGCTGAGCGGAATATCGGATGATGACAATTTTTCTCAAACTCCGCTTCCAGCCGTACGAAGTTTATGAAACTTGTACAGAATGCTCGTGTCGTCAATCGAGAGCACTCCTGCAAGTTTGAAGAAGATCGTACGGTCGGTTCGCATTTCTCGATGAACTTACATACAGCTACGACGGGACATAGTCGCTGAACGGGATCTATCCAGTACTGCGTTGTAGATGACAATTTGTGTCTAACTCCGCTTCCAGCCGTACGATGTTTATGAAACTTGTACAGACTGCTCGTGTCGTCAATCGAGAGCACTCCTGCAAGTTTGAAGAAGATCGTACGGTCGGTTCGCATTTCTCGATGAACTTACATACAGCTACGACGGGACTTGGTCGCTGAGCGGAATATCGGATGATGACAATTTTTCTCAAACTCCGCTTCCAGCCGTACGAAGTTTATGAAACTTGTACAGAATGCTCGTGTCGTCAATCGAGAGCACTCCTGCAAGTTTGAAGAAGATCGTACGATCGGTTCGCATTTCTCGATGAACTTACATACAGCTACGACGGGACATAGTCGCTGAACGGGATCTATCCAGTACTGCGTTGTAGATGACAATTTGTGTCTAACTCCGCTTCCAGCCGTACGATGTTTATGAAACTTGTACAGACTGCTCGTGTCGTCAATCGAGAGCACTCCTGCAAGTTTGAAGAAGATCGTACGGTCGGTTCGCATTTCTCGATGAACTTACATACAGCTACGACGGGACTTGGTCGCTGAGCGGAATATCGGATGATGACAATTTTTCTCAAACTCCGCTTCCAGCCGTACGAAGTTTATGAAACTTGTACAGAATGCTCGTGTCGTCAATCGAGAGCACTCCTGCAAGTTTGAAGAAGATCGTACGGTCGGTTCGCATTTCTCGATGAACTTACATACAGCTACGACGGGACTTGGTCGCTGAGCGGAATATCGGATGATGACAATTTTTCTCAAACTCCGCTTCCAGCCGTACGAAGTTTATGAAACTTGTACAGAATGCTCGTGTCGTCAATCGAGAGCACTCCTGCAAGTTTGAAGAAGATCGTACGGTCGGTTCGCATTTCTCGATGAACTTACATACAGCTACGACGGGACATAGTCGCTGAACGGGATCTATCCAGTACTGCGTTGTAGATGACAATTTGTGTCTAACTCCGCTTCCAGCCGTACGATGTTTATGAAACTTGTACAGACTGCTCGTGTCGTCAATCGAGAGCACTCCTGCAAGTTTGAAGAACATCGTACGGTCGGTTCGCATTTCTCGATGAACTTACATACAGCTACGACGGGACTTGGTCGCTGAGCGGAATATCGGATGATGACAATTTTTCTCAAACTCCGCTTCCAGCCGTACGAAGTTTATGAAACTTGTACAGAATGCTCGTGTCGTCAATCGAGAGCACTCCTGCAAGTTTGAAGAAGATCGTACGGTCGGTTCGCATTTCTCGATGAACTTACATACAGCTACGACGGGACATAGTCGCTGAACGGGATCTATCCAGTACTGCGTTGTAGATGACAATTTGTGTCTAACTCCGCTTCCAGCCGTACGATGTTTATGAAACTTGTACAGACTGCTCGTGTCGTCAATCGAGAGCACTCCTGCCAGTTTGAAGAACATCGTACGGTCGGTTCGCATTTCTCGATGAACTTACATACAGCTACGACGGGACTTGGTCGCTGAGCGGAATATCGGATGATGACAATTTTTCTCAAACTCCGCTTCCAGCCGTACGAAGTTTATGAAACTTGTACAGAATGCTCGTGTCGTCAATCGAGAGCACTCCTGCAAGTTTGAAGAAGATCGTACGGTCGGTTCGCATTTCTCGATGAACTTACATACAGCTACGACGGGACTTGGTCGCTGAACGGGATCTATCCAGTACTGCGTTGTAGATGACAATTTGTGTCTAACTCCGCTTCCAGCCGTACGATGTTTATGAAACTTGTACAGACTGCTCGTGTCGTCAATCGAGAGCACTCCTGCAAGTTTGAAGAACATCGTACGGTCGGTTCGCATTTCTCGATGAACTTACATACAGCTACGACGGGACTTTGTCGCTGAGCGGAATATCGGATGATGACAATTTTTCTCAAACTCCGCTTCCAGCCGTACGAAGTTTATGAAACTTGTACAGAATGCTCGTGTCGTCAATCGAGAGCACTCCTGCAAGTTTGAAGAAGATCGTACGGTCGGTTCGCATTTCTCGATGAACTTACATACAGCTACGACGGGACATAGTCGCTGAACGGGATCTATCCAGTACTGCGTTGTAGATGACAATTTGTGTCTAACTCCGCTTCCAGCCGTACGATGTTTATGAAACTTGTACAGACTGCTCGTGTCGTCAATCGAGAGCACTCCTGCAAGTTTGAAGAAGATCGTACGGTCGGTTCGCATTTCTCGATGAACTTACATACAGCTACGACGGGACTTGGTCGCTGAGCGGAATATCGGATGATGACAATTTTTCTCAAACTCCGCTTCCAGCCGTACGAAGTTTATGAAACTTGTACAGAATGCTCGTGTCGTCAATCGAGAGCACTCCTGCAAGTTTGAAGAAGATCGTACGGTCGGTTCGCATTTCTCGATGAACTTACATACAGCTACGACGGGACTTGGTCGCTGAGCGGAATATCGGATGATGACAATTTTTCTCAAACTCCGCTTCCAGCCGTACGAAGTTTATGAAACTTGTACAGAATGCTCGTGTCGTCAATCGAGAGCACTCCTGCAAGTTTGAAGAAGATCGTACGGTCGGTTCGCATTTCTCGATGAACTTACATACAGCTACGACGGGACATAGTCGCTGAACGGGATCTATCCAGTACTGCGTTGTAGATGACAATTTGTGTCTAACTCCGCTTCCAGCCGTACGATGTTTATGAAACTTGTACAGACTGCTCGTGTCGTCAATCGAGAGCACTCCTGCAAGTTTGAAGAACATCGTACGGTCGGTTCGCATTTCTCGATGAACTTACATACAGCTACGACGGGACTTGGTCGCTGAGCGGAATATCGGATGATGACAATTTTTCTCAAACTCCGCTTCCAGCCGTACGAAGTTTATGAAACTTGTACAGAATGCTCGTGTCGTCAATCGAGAGCACTCCTGCAAGTTTGAAGAAGATCGTACGGTCGGTTCGCATTTCTCGATGAACTTACATACAGCTACGACGGGACATAGTCGCTGAACGGGATCTATCCAGTACTGCGTTGTAGATGACAATTTGTGTCTAACTCCGCTTCCAGCCGTACGATGTTTATGAAACTTGTACAGACTGCTCGTGTCGTCAATCGAGAGCACTCCTGCCAGTTTGAAGAACATCGTACGGTCGGTTCGCATTTCTCGATGAACTTACATACAGCTACGACGGGACTTGGTCGCTGAGCGGAATATCGGATGATGACAATTTTTCGCAAACTCCGCTTCCAGCCGTACGAAGTTTATGAAACTTGTACAGAATGCTCGTGTCGTCAATCGAGAGCACTCCTGCAAGTTTGAAGAAGATCGTACGGTCGGTTCGCATTTCTCGATGAACTTACATACAGCTACGACGGGACTTGGTCGCTGAGCGGAATATCGGATGATGACAATTTTTCTCAAACTCCGCTTCCAGCCGTACGAAGTTTATGAAACTTGTACAGAATGCTCGTGTCGTCAATCGAGAGCACTCCTGCAAGTTTGAAGAAGATCGTACGGTCGGTTCGCATTTCTCGATGAACTTACATACAGCTACGACGGGACATAGTCGCTGAACGGGATCTATCCAGTACTGCGTTGTAGATGACAATTTGTGTCTAACTCCGCTTCCAGCCGTACGATGTTTATGAAACTTGTACAGACTGCTCGTGTCGTCAATCGAGAGCACTCCTGCCAGTTTGAAGAACATCGTACGGTCGGTTCGCATTTCTCGATGAACTTACATACAGCTACGACGGGACTTGGTCGCTGAGCGGAATATCGGATGATGACAATTTTTCTCAAACTCCGCTTCCAGCCGTACGAAGTTTATGAAACTTGTACAGAATGCTCGTGTCGTCAATCGAGAGCACTCCTGCAAGTTTGAAGAAGATCGTACGGTCGGTTCGCATTTCTCGATGAACTTACATACAGCTACGACGGGACATAGTCGCTGAACGGGATCTATCCAGTACTGCGTTGTAGATGACAATTTGTGTCTAACTCCGCTTCCAGCCGTACGATGTTTATGAAACTTGTACAGACTGCTCGTGTCGTCAATCGAGAGCACTCCTGCCAGTTTGAAGAACATCGTACGGTCGGTTCGCATTTCTCGATGAACTTACATACAGCTACGACGGGACTTGGTCGCTGAGCGGAATATCGGATGATGACAATTTTTCTCAAACTCCGCTTCCAGCCGTACGAAGTTTATGAAACTTGTACAGAATGCTCGTGTCGTCAATCGAGAGCACTCCTGCAAGTTTGAAGAAGATCGTACGGTCGGTTCGCATTTCTCGATGAACTTACATACAGCTACGACGGGACTTGGTCGCTGAACGGGATCTATCCAGTACTGCGTTGTAGATGACAATTTGTGTCTAACTCCGCTTCCAGCCGTACGATGTTTATGAAACTTGTACAGACTGCTCGTGTCGTCAATCGAGAGCACTCCTGCAAGTTTGAAGAACATCGTACGGTCGGTTCGCATTTCTCGATGAACTTACATACAGCTACGACGGGACTTTGTCGCTGAGCGGAATATCGGATGATGACAATTTTTCTCAAACTCCGCTTCCAGCCGTACGAAGTTTATGAAACTTGTACAGAATGCTCGTGTCGTCAATCGAGAGCACTCCTGCAAGTTTGAAGAAGATCGTACGGTCGGTTCGCATTTCTCGATGAACTTACATACAGCTACGACGGGACTTGGTCGCTGAACGGGATCTATCCAGTACTGCGTTGTAGATGACAATTTGTGTCTAACTCCGCTTCCAGCCGTACGATGTTTATGAAACTTGTACAGACTGCTCGTGTCGTCAATCGAGAGCACTCCTGCAAGTTTGAAGAACATCGTACGGTCGGTTCGGATTTCTCGATGAACTTACATACAGCTACGACGGGACTTGGTCGCTGAGCGGAATATCGGATGATGACAATTTTTCTCAAACTCCGCTTCCAGCCGTACGAAGTTTATGAAACTTGTACAGAATGCTCGTGTCGTCAATCGAGAGCACTCCTGCAAGTTTGAAGAAGATCGTACGGTCGGTTCGCATTTCTCGATGAACTTACATACAGCTACGACGGGACATAGTCGCTGAACGGGATCTATCCAGTACTGCGTTGTAGATGACAATTTGTGTCTAACTCCGCTTCCAGCCGTACGATGTTTATGAAACTTGTACAGACTGCTCGTGTCGTCAATCGAGAGCACTCCTGCAAGTTTGAAGAACATCGTACGGTCGGTTCGCATTTCTCGATGAACTTACATACAGCTACGACGGGACTTTGTCGCTGAGCGGAATATCGGATGATGACAATTTTTCTCAAACTCCGCTTCCAGCCGTACGAAGTTTATGAAACTTGTACAGAATGCTCGTGTCGTCAATCGAGAGCACTCCTGCAAGTTTGAAGAAGATCGTACGGTCGGTTCGCATTTCTCGATGAACTTACATACAGCTACGACGGGACATAGTCGCTGAACGGGATCTATCCAGTACTGCGTTGTAGATGACAATTTGTGTCTAACTCCGCTTCCAGCCGTACGATGTTTATGAAACTTGTACAGACTGCTCGTGTCGTCAATCGAGAGCACTCCTGCAAGTTTGAAGAAGATCGTACGGTCGGTTCGCATTTCTCGATGAACTTACATACAGCTACGACGGGACTTGGTCGCTGAGCGGAATATCGGATGATGACAATTTTTCTCAAACTCCGCTTCCAGCCGTACGAAGTTTATGAAACTTGTACAGAATGCTCGTGTCGTCAATCGAGAGCACTCCTGCAAGTTTGAAGAAGATCGTACGATCGGTTCGCATTTCTCGATGAACTTACATACAGCTACGACGGGACATAGTCGCTGAACGGGATCTATCCAGTACTGCGTTGTAGATGACAATTTGTGTCTAACTCCGCTTCCAGCCGTACGATGTTTATGAAACTTGTACAGACTGCTCGTGTCGTCAATCGAGAGCACTCCTGCAAGTTTGAAGAAGATCGTACGGTCGGTTCGCATTTCTCGATGAACTTACATACAGCTACGACGGGACTTGGTCGCTGAGCGGAATATCGGATGATGACAATTTTTCTCAAACTCCGCTTCCAGCCGTACGAAGTTTATGAAACTTGTACAGAATGCTCGTGTCGTCAATCGAGAGCACTCCTGCAAGTTTGAAGAAGATCGTACGATCGGTTCGCATTTCTCGATGAACTTACATACAGCTACGACGGGACATAGTCGCTGAACGGGATCTATCCAGTACTGCGTTGTAGATGACAATTTGTGTCTAACTCCGCTTCCAGCCGTACGATGTTTATGAAACTTGTACAGACTGCTCGTGTCGTCAATCGAGAGCACTCCTGCAAGTTTGAAGAAGATCGTACGGTCGGTTCGCATTTCTCGATGAACTTACATACAGCTACGACGGGACTTTGTCGCTGAGCGGAATATCGGATGATGACAATTTTTCTCAAACTCCGCTTCCAGCCGTACGAAGTTTATGAAACTTGTACAGAATGCTCGTGTCGTCAATCGAGAGCACTCCTGCAAGTTTGAAGAAGATCGTACGGTCGGTTCGCATTTCTCGATGAACTTACATACAGCTACGACGGGACATAGTCGCTGAACGGGATCTATCCAGTACTGCGTTGTAGATGACAATTTGTGTCTAACTCCGCTTCCAGCCGTACGATGTTTATGAAACTTGTACAGACTGCTCGTGTCGTCAATCGAGAGCACTCCTGCAAGTTTGAAGAAGATCGTACGGTCGGTTCGCATTTCTCGATGAACTTACATACAGCTACGACGGGACTTGGTCGCTGAGCGGAATATCGGATGATGACAATTTTTCTCAAACTCCGCTTCCAGCCGTACGAAGTTTATGAAACTTGTACAGAATGCTCGTGTCGTCAATCGAGAGCACTCCTGCAAGTTTGAAGAAGATCGTACGATCGGTTCGCATTTCTCGATGAACTTACATACAGCTACGACGGGACATAGTCGCTGAACGGGATCTATCCAGTACTGCGTTGTAGATGACAATTTGTGTCTAACTCCGCTTCCAGCCGTACGATGTTTATGAAACTTGTACAGACTGCTCGTGTCGTCAATCGAGAGCACTCCTGCAAGTTTGAAGAAGATCGTACGGTCGGTTCGCATTTCTCGATGAACTTACATACAGCTACGACGGGACTTGGTCGCTGAGCGGAATATCGGATGATGACAATTTTTCTCAAACTCCGCTTCCAGCCGTACGAAGTTTATGAAACTTGTACAGAATGCTCGTGTCGTCAATCGAGAGCACTCCTGCAAGTTTGAAGAAGATCGTACGGTCGGTTCGCATTTCTCGATGAACTTACATACAGCTACGACGGGACTTGGTCGCTGAGCGGAATATCGGATGATGACAATTTTTCTCAAACTCCGCTTCCAGCCGTACGAAGTTTATGAAACTTGTACAGAATGCTCGTGTCGTCAATCGAGAGCACTCCTGCAAGTTTGAAGAAGATCGTACGGTCGGTTCGCATTTCTCGATGAACTTACATACAGCTACGACGGGACTTGGTCGCTGAACGGGATCTATCCAGTACTGCGTTGTAGATGACAATTTGTGTCTAACTCCGCTTCCAGCCGTACGATGTTTATGAAACTTGTACAGACTGCTCGTGTCGTCAATCGAGAGCACTCCTGCAAGTTTGAAGAACATCGTACGGTCGGTTCGCATTTCTCGATGAACTTACATACAGCTACGACGGGACTTTGTCGCTGAGCGGAATATCGGATGATGACAATTTTTCTCAAACTCCGCTTCCAGCCGTACGAAGTTTATGAAACTTGTACAGAATGCTCGTGTCGTCAATCGAGAGCACTCCTGCAAGTTTGAAGAAGATCGTACGGTCGGTTCGCATTTCTCGATGAACTTACATACAGCTACGACGGGACTTGGTCGCTGAGCGGAATATCGGATGATGACAATTTTTCTCAAACTCCGCTTCCAGCCGTACGAAGTTTATGAAACTTGTACAGAATGCTCGTGTCGTCAATCGAGAGCACTCCTGCAAGTTTGAAGAAGATCGTACGGTCGGTTCGCATTTCTCGATGAACTTACATACAGCTACGACGGGACATAGTCGCTGAACGGGATCTATCCAGTACTGCGTTGTAGATGACAATTTGTGTCTAACTCCGCTTCCAGCCGTACGATGTTTATGAAACTTGTACAGACTGCTCGTGTCGTCAATCGAGAGCACTCCTGCAAGTTTGAAGAACATCGTACGGTCGGTTCGCATTTCTCGATGAACTTACATACAGCTACGACGGGACTTGGTCGCTGAGCGGAATATCGGATGATGACAATTTTTCTCAAACTCCGCTTCCAGCCGTACGAAGTTTATGAAACTTGTACAGAATGCTCGTGTCGTCAATCGAGAGCACTCCTGCAAGTTTGAAGAAGATCGTACGGTCGGTTCGCATTTCTCGATGAACTTACATACAGCTACGACGGGACATAGTCGCTGAACGGGATCTATCCAGTACTGCGTTGTAGATGACAATTTGTGTCTAACTCCGCTTCCAGCCGTACGATGTTTATGAAACTTGTACAGACTGCTCGTGTCG
>CAWWDK010000340.1:40000-45000 GCA_963942575.1 Priocnemis perturbator | reverse complement strand
GAGAGAGATCAGGGGAGGAGCGCTGTTAGGCTGCGTGATCTAGCCCATCACGCGGCCTTCGCCTCCTACAGAGAGTCCATATCGACCCTGATAGAGACCAAAGGGGACTAGAGAATACGTTCCTCGCAGAGAAGACTTATGTCTTTCGGGTGTGACGATCCCGCGAACTTCAGTTGGTCTACCAAACCTAGCCGGTACCTCGGGATGCCGGGGAGTTCGCAAGAGCTCTTCCGGCTGGGTTGGTTTCGAGGGGGCGGTGGCGGAGTCGCTTTGGCAAGCGTCCGCTGGGCTGTAGAGAATTGGTTAATTTGGACTAGCCTGCCCGATCATCCGGCAAATTTATGCGTGCGTGGTTGTGGAACTATAGACCAGTGAGTCGAGGAATCCACTTACCACCACTTTAGAAAAGGCATATAGAACAGTTGTCCCTATCTACTTGAATAGAGACCAATAAGCGTGCTGCGGTTCACAAGCTTGCTTCCCATTATGTGTAAGATAGTGCGCATCCAATTGGGGATGCAGGATGACTGTGTTTTTACACGACGTTCCAGCCTATCTATGCACGGGTTGTAAAGCACTTTGACATCGGTATACATCGGCCCTAAAGACTTTCGCATCCCACCTCCTCGTGGTGCGCCCGGACCGCCTGCATTTATGTAGGGGGAGAACCAAGTAGGATCGAAAGCAACCCCAGTGAGCTTCTGGGTGATCAAACCTCCTCTGTGTTTGCCGTGCAGAGCGTCCCGTGTCGGTGGAAAAGGGGATCCTGGACGTTGAGGAGGCCCAACCCTGCGGGGTTGACGTCTCCAACACACGTCTTTGGCCCGTGCTTCACCTAGAAGGGTGGCTGGACGAGAAAAGAGCCCTTTGTCCAGTCAATCGGCTTGGAACGACCATACGTGCTTGCACGAGTGGGTTCCGTTGGGCGAGGAAGCGGGGTGCGGAGGCTGGGGAGACCCAGTTGGCCGCACTTAGCGGACTATATCCGTCTCGATGCGCCGACCCGGCACCCCCTGTGGCGGTCCGCGACCACAGGGCTACTGTCGGGTCCCGATTTGAGGGTCCGTGGAGGCTGGCGCAAGAGTTCGGACGAAGACAAGAAAGTGTTATGGATTCTCTTGTTGCGGATGAGGAGGTCGACATTGTCGACGAAGTGGTGCTGAGTGCACGAGTAAAGGTGGAGAGGCCGGAAGCGATTGGGGGTGACCCCGATCCACCGGCCCAAGAGTCCTCCCAGGCGGAAGACGACGGGCCTGCCCAGTCCATGGACTGCGAGCGGACCGTGGTCGCCGCCAAGAGGAAATGCAGCGAGGCTGCGATGGATGAGAATGGCAAAGACGGTGACTGGACCCCTGTGGGGAAAAGGCCCGTCCTCAGGCCACGCTTGCCGCGGACTTCGGTTCCGAAGTCCGCTAAGGGAGTAGCCCCCGAGGCCTCTAAGGTCTCGGAGGCGAAAACCTTGCGAGTGGTGCTCGAGAAATGCCCAAATCCAAGCACGAGTCCTGGGACATCTAGTCCCAAGAAGAAGAAAAGGAGGGCTAATAAGCCGCAGCGGACTGGCAACCCGCCCCTATCTCCGTCACCGGCGGAGATAGCAAACAAAGTGCGCGCTATACAGGCGATATGCCTCAGCTCACCTAATAAGGTGAGCAAAGAGGTGTCGAGCCTGATAATGGCGCAGGTCGAGGCTCTTGCCCAAGTGGCGAGAGACCTCGTAGTTAAGAACAAAGTTTGTGAAGGGAGGGTTAAGACTGCTTCGCAAGAAGCAGTCAAGACCAAGAAGGCTGTACAGAGCGCGATCTCTGAGTCACTGAAGAAGGTGGCTCAGAAGGAATCTAAGCCCTTGTCCTACGCCGAAATGGCGAAAAGGACGAAGGGAGGTGTAAGCGCTGCACCAATAAATAAACCACCTATTCATGTGGTAAGAATCTTTCCCTCGGCCAAAGGGAAAGACAAGTATTCTGACAGCGATGCGACCAAGAAGACGGTCCTGTCTCTGGTGAATCCCACCAAGACGAGGATCGCGGTCAAGGCCGTCAGACGTATCCACGGGAACGGCGTTTCCGTGGAGACGAAAAGCCAGGAAGACCTAAAGGTCTTCCTAGAGAGTACGAAGTTGAAAGAAGCACACCTGAAGGTGGAGCTCCCGGCCAAGAGGAGGCCGCTCGTAATAATTTACGATGTTCCCTCCTCGATGAGCCAGAAGGAGCTCCTCTCGGGCCTCCGGAAGCAAAATCTGGATGATTTGCCGAAGGAGGAGTGCGAAAAGGCTATAGTTCCCCGTTTCAGGATGGGGAAAAAGCCGGAGGTCAAGCACTGGGTCGTCGAGGTGGACCCAGTAGTTAGAAAGAGGCTCCTCTCGGGGGGCCGAGTTTTCCTGGGATGGTCGTCCTGCCGAGTGCAGGACTATCTATCCGTGACGCGGTGCTTTAAGTGCCAAGCCTTCGGGCATGTCGCTAAGCACTGCCGATCAAAGGAGGATGTCTGCGGTCACTGCGCCCAACGGGGGCATACCTTTGCTAAGTGCAACGACAGGGATAAGCCTGCGGCTTGCCCTTCGTGTAAGGCGCTTGGCAAATCGCACAAGCATTCTTCCAGGGACAAAAGGTGTCCATCATACCTGATGGCACTTGAGAACCTTGTCAGTCGAACGAATTATGGACAATAATCGTTCTAAACTTCTGAAACCACTGAGAATGCTGCAGTTAAATATGCAGCGTTCCAGAGCGGTTGCTGACGAAGTCAGACAGACAATGGAGCGCAGGAACATAGATGTGTTGCTCGCACAGGAGCCTTACAATGTCCGGGGAAAAATCTCCGGCTTGGGGCTCGCTGCGAGAGTGGTGACGGGCGCGCCCGACGGAGCTCAGGCTCTGGCGGCGATTGTCGTCCGGAACCCTGATTACAATGTAGTCAAGCTCTCGCAGCTGTGCGACACACACTGTGCCTGCGCTGAGGTTACCGGCCAGTTCGGCGCTCTCTACGTAGTCAGCCAGTACTTTCAATTCTCTGATGAGATTGAGGTCGGCTTGGCTGCGTTGGAGAAGCTATTGTTTGTGTTACGGGACCGTCCGGTCGTTATTGCCGCCGACGTCAATGCCAAATCTCCCCTTTGGGGGAGTGAGGCAGTCGACGAACGCGGTGAAGCTATGGAGGATTTCATAGCGCAACACGACCTGACTGTCCTAAATGAGGCTGGAAACGCTCCGACGTTCTCCGGCCCGACTGGTGAGTCAAATATTGACATTACTATGGTCACGCAGAAGGCCGTTCACTTGATGAATGGCTGGAAGGTTCGCCCATCTTGGGCGAACAGTGACCATAATTCGATAGAGATTGTGATTACTAAGCCACCTGCCGAAGGCGTGCAGGCGGAACGGGAGCCCCTTAAAAGGCGCTTCCTGCTTAGTTCTCTTGACTGGCGGAAGTTCGATCGGGCGCTATTAGAAGAGAGAGGCACACTCTCCTCCTTTGAAGTCGGTCGACGCGAGGACGTGGAACTTCTGGCCGAGGCGGTCGAGAAATCGATCGTCAAAGCCTGTGAAGCGTCCATGCGAAGAAAGACAAGGCATGTTAAGTCGGTCCCGTGGTGGACGCCGGACTTAACAAAAATGAAATACTTGACGTATAGAAAGAGAGTCGCTTTCCAAAAGGAAAGAGACGAAGAGAGGCGAACGCATTTGAAGCAAATTTACCTGGAGCAGCGTAGGCAATACACCTATGCTATCCGAAGTGCTAAAAAGAAGTCCTGGGAGGACTTCATTAGCACAGAGTGTAACAAGAGTGAAAAGACTTGGGGGTTTGCCTATAAGGCATCCCTTAACAAGCTCCGTGTAGAGCAGGCGGTTAACAACCTGCGTACGGCCGATGGCTATACGTTAGGTTGGCACGATACGGCTAAGGCCTTATTGGACACTCTCGTCCCCGACGACAGCCGGGAGGGCGAAACTCCGGAGCAAATGACGGTGCGGGCCGATTCCTCGTCTGTACCCTCGGCGGAAGACACTCCAGTCTTCCTGCCAGAGGAGGTAGGCGTAGCGATATCGACCCTTAAGCACAAGAAATGCCCGGGGATCGATTTAATCGATAGTGAGATTATCCAGTGGTCGTGGAGGATTCTTCACGAACCACTGGTTAAATTGTATAATGAGTGCCTTCGGTGGGGAGTATTCCCCACCGCTTGGAAAGTGGGTTCAATTAGAACCCTCTTGAAAAGTGAAGATAAGGATAAGTCCTTGGCAAAATCGTATAGACCGATTTGCCTGCTCTCTGGGCTTGGTAAAGTCCTAGAGAAGCTCGTTGCTAAGAGATTGCGGACGGTATTTGACGATCCGGTGCATAGCTCCGATCGTCAATATGGATTCAAGACCGGGAGGTCGACCGAGCAAGCCTTGGTCAAATTTCGGTCTTTGACATCCGACTGTCCGGGGAAATATGCGGTCGCTCTTTCTTTCGACATCTCTGGTGCTTTTGACAATGTCTGGTGGCCTAGCGTCTTCAAGAATTTGAAGCGCCGGGCATGCCCTTCGAATCTGTACTTGCTTATGCAAGATTACTTCCTGAACCGTGAGGCGAGGATTACCTCAAATCATGGTCAGGTCGTGAAGCGGGTAACGAAAGGTTGCCCACAAGGATCAATTCTTGGTCCGAGCTGTTGGAACCTCATCTTTGATGAGGTTCTGCAGCTCCTTGAGAGAGTGCCCAATAGCAATACTATCGCTTACGCGGACGACCTCCTCGCAGTCATCTTTGGTGACTCGAGGTTGGAAGTTGAGCGTACGGGCCAATGTGTGACAGATGTTATAGTGGCTTGGTGTAAAACCGAGAAACTAGCACTGTCGGCACCAAAGAGCGAGATGATTCTTATTAAGGGTCATCTCGATTTGAATAGAGCACCCGTCATACAGATTGAAGGGAAAAGTGTGGCGCTGAAGAGGACCATGAGGTACCTCGGCGTGCACTTTAGCACTAGACTTGGCATAGCTGCGCATGTAAGTCAC
>CAWWDK010000340.1:17500-35000 GCA_963942575.1 Priocnemis perturbator | reverse complement strand
TCGCTGAGCGGAATATCGGATGATGACAATTTTTCTCAAACTCCGCTTCCAGCCGTACGAAGTTTATGAAACTTGTACAGAATGCTCGTGTCGTCAATCGAGAGCACTCCTGCAAGTTTGAAGAAGATCGTACGGTCGGTTCGCATTTCTCGATGAACTTACATACAGCTACGACGGGACATAGTCGCTGAACGGGATCTATCCAGTACTGCGTTGTAGATGACAATTTGTGTCTAACTCCGCTTCCAGCCGTACGATGTTTATGAAACTTGTACAGACTGCTCGTGTCGTCAATCGAGAGCACTCCTGCCAGTTTGAAGAACATCGTACGGTCGGTTCGCATTTCTCGATGAACTTACATACAGCTACGACGGGACTTGGTCGCTGAGCGGAATATCGGATGATGACAATTTTTCTCAAACTCCGCTTCCAGCCGTACGAAGTTTATGAAACTTGTACAGAATGCTCGTGTCGTCAATCGAGAGCACTCCTGCAAGTTTGAAGAAGATCGTACGGTCGGTTCGCATTTCTCGATGAACTTACATACAGCTACGACGGGACTTTGTCGCTGAGCGGAATATCGGATGATGACAATTTTTCTCAAACTCCGCTTCCAGCCGTACGAAGTTTATGAAACTTGTACAGAATGCTCGTGTCGTCAATCGAGAGCACTCCTGCAAGTTTGAAGAAGATCGTACGGTCGGTTCGCATTTCTCGATGAACTTACATACAGCTACGACGGGACATAGTCGCTGAACGGGATCTATCCAGTACTGCGTTGTAGATGACAATTTGTGTCTAACTCCGCTTCCAGCCGTACGATGTTTATGAAACTTGTACAGACTGCTCGTGTCGTCAATCGAGAGCACTCCTGCAAGTTTGAAGAAGATCGTACGGTCGGTTCGCATTTCTCGATGAACTTACATACAGCTACGACGGGACTTGGTCGCTGAGCGGAATATCGGATGATGACAATTTTTCTCAAACTCCGCTTCCAGCCGTACGAAGTTTATGAAACTTGTACAGAATGCTCGTGTCGTCAATCGAGAGCACTCCTGCAAGTTTGAAGAAGATCGTACGATCGGTTCGCATTTCTCGATGAACTTACATACAGCTACGACGGGACATAGTCGCTGAACGGGATCTATCCAGTACTGCGTTGTAGATGACAATTTGTGTCTAACTCCGCTTCCAGCCGTACGATGTTTATGAAACTTGTACAGACTGCTCGTGTCGTCAATCGAGAGCACTCCTGCAAGTTTGAAGAAGATCGTACGGTCGGTTCGCATTTCTCGATGAACTTACATACAGCTACGACGGGACTTGGTCGCTGAGCGGAATATCGGATGATGACAATTTTTCTCAAACTCCGCTTCCAGCCGTACGAAGTTTATGAAACTTGTACAGAATGCTCGTGTCGTCAATCGAGAGCACTCCTGCAAGTTTGAAGAAGATCGTACGGTCGGTTCGCATTTCTCGATGAACTTACATACAGCTACGACGGGACTTGGTCGCTGAGCGGAATATCGGATGATGACAATTTTTCTCAAACTCCGCTTCCAGCCGTACGAAGTTTATGAAACTTGTACAGAATGCTCGTGTCGTCAATCGAGAGCACTCCTGCAAGTTTGAAGAAGATCGTACGGTCGGTTCGCATTTCTCGATGAACTTACATACAGCTACGACGGGACATAGTCGCTGAACGGGATCTATCCAGTACTGCGTTGTAGATGACAATTTGTGTCTAACTCCGCTTCCAGCCGTACGATGTTTATGAAACTTGTACAGACTGCTCGTGTCGTCAATCGAGAGCACTCCTGCAAGTTTGAAGAACATCGTACGGTCGGTTCGCATTTCTCGATGAACTTACATACAGCTACGACGGGACTTGGTCGCTGAGCGGAATATCGGATGATGACAATTTTTCTCAAACTCCGCTTCCAGCCGTACGAAGTTTATGAAACTTGTACAGAATGCTCGTGTCGTCAATCGAGAGCACTCCTGCAAGTTTGAAGAAGATCGTACGGTCGGTTCGCATTTCTCGATGAACTTACATACAGCTACGACGGGACATAGTCGCTGAACGGGATCTATCCAGTACTGCGTTGTAGATGACAATTTGTGTCTAACTCCGCTTCCAGCCGTACGATGTTTATGAAACTTGTACAGACTGCTCGTGTCGTCAATCGAGAGCACTCCTGCCAGTTTGAAGAACATCGTACGGTCGGTTCGCATTTCTCGATGAACTTACATACAGCTACGACGGGACTTGGTCGCTGAGCGGAATATCGGATGATGACAATTTTTCTCAAACTCCGCTTCCAGCCGTACGAAGTTTATGAAACTTGTACAGAATGCTCGTGTCGTCAATCGAGAGCACTCCTGCAAGTTTGAAGAAGATCGTACGGTCGGTTCGCATTTCTCGATGAACTTACATACAGCTACGACGGGACTTGGTCGCTGAACGGGATCTATCCAGTACTGCGTTGTAGATGACAATTTGTGTCTAACTCCGCTTCCAGCCGTACGATGTTTATGAAACTTGTACAGACTGCTCGTGTCGTCAATCGAGAGCACTCCTGCAAGTTTGAAGAACATCGTACGGTCGGTTCGCATTTCTCGATGAACTTACATACAGCTACGACGGGACTTTGTCGCTGAGCGGAATATCGGATGATGACAATTTTTCTCAAACTCCGCTTCCAGCCGTACGAAGTTTATGAAACTTGTACAGAATGCTCGTGTCGTCAATCGAGAGCACTCCTGCAAGTTTGAAGAAGATCGTACGGTCGGTTCGCATTTCTCGATGAACTTACATACAGCTACGACGGGACATAGTCGCTGAACGGGATCTATCCAGTACTGCGTTGTAGATGACAATTTGTGTCTAACTCCGCTTCCAGCCGTACGATGTTTATGAAACTTGTACAGACTGCTCGTGTCGTCAATCGAGAGCACTCCTGCAAGTTTGAAGAAGATCGTACGGTCGGTTCGCATTTCTCGATGAACTTACATACAGCTACGACGGGACTTGGTCGCTGAGCGGAATATCGGATGATGACAATTTTTCTCAAACTCCGCTTCCAGCCGTACGAAGTTTATGAAACTTGTACAGAATGCTCGTGTCGTCAATCGAGAGCACTCCTGCAAGTTTGAAGAAGATCGTACGGTCGGTTCGCATTTCTCGATGAACTTACATACAGCTACGACGGGACATAGTCGCTGAACGGGATCTATCCAGTACTGCGTTGTAGATGACAATTTGTGTCTAACTCCGCTTCCAGCCGTACGATGTTTATGAAACTTGTACAGACTGCTCGTGTCGTCAATCGAGAGCACTCCTGCAAGTTTGAAGAAGATCGTACGGTCGGTTCGCATTTCTCGATGAACTTACATACAGCTACGACGGGACTTGGTCGCTGAGCGGAATATCGGATGATGACAATTTTTCTCAAACTCCGCTTCCAGCCGTACGAAGTTTATGAAACTTGTACAGAATGCTCGTGTCGTCAATCGAGAGCACTCCTGCAAGTTTGAAGAAGATCGTACGATCGGTTCGCATTTCTCGATGAACTTACATACAGCTACGACGGGACATAGTCGCTGAACGGGATCTATCCAGTACTGCGTTGTAGATGACAATTTGTGTCTAACTCCGCTTCCAGCCGTACGATGTTTATGAAACTTGTACAGACTGCTCGTGTCGTCAATCGAGAGCACTCCTGCAAGTTTGAAGAAGATCGTACGGTCGGTTCGCATTTCTCGATGAACTTACATACAGCTACGACGGGACTTGGTCGCTGAGCGGAATATCGGATGATGACAATTTTTCTCAAACTCCGCTTCCAGCCGTACGAAGTTTATGAAACTTGTACAGAATGCTCGTGTCGTCAATCGAGAGCACTCCTGCAAGTTTGAAGAAGATCGTACGGTCGGTTCGCATTTCTCGATGAACTTACATACAGCTACGACGGGACTTGGTCGCTGAGCGGAATATCGGATGATGACAATTTTTCTCAAACTCCGCTTCCAGCCGTACGAAGTTTATGAAACTTGTACAGAATGCTCGTGTCGTCAATCGAGAGCACTCCTGCAAGTTTGAAGAAGATCGTACGGTCGGTTCGCATTTCTCGATGAACTTACATACAGCTACGACGGGACATAGTCGCTGAACGGGATCTATCCAGTACTGCGTTGTAGATGACAATTTGTGTCTAACTCCGCTTCCAGCCGTACGATGTTTATGAAACTTGTACAGACTGCTCGTGTCGTCAATCGAGAGCACTCCTGCAAGTTTGAAGAACATCGTACGGTCGGTTCGCATTTCTCGATGAACTTACATACAGCTACGACGGGACTTGGTCGCTGAGCGGAATATCGGATGATGACAATTTTTCTCAAACTCCGCTTCCAGCCGTACGAAGTTTATGAAACTTGTACAGAATGCTCGTGTCGTCAATCGAGAGCACTCCTGCAAGTTTGAAGAAGATCGTACGGTCGGTTCGCATTTCTCGATGAACTTACATACAGCTACGACGGGACTTGGTCGCTGAACGGGATCTATCCAGTACTGCGTTGTAGATGACAATTTGTGTCTAACTCCGCTTCCAGCCGTACGATGTTTATGAAACTTGTACAGACTGCTCGTGTCGTCAATCGAGAGCACTCCTGCAAGTTTGAAGAACATCGTACGGTCGGTTCGCATTTCTCGATGAACTTACATACAGCTACGACGGGACTTTGTCGCTGAGCGGAATATCGGATGATGACAATTTTTCTCAAACTCCGCTTCCAGCCGTACGAAGTTTATGAAACTTGTACAGAATGCTCGTGTCGTCAATCGAGAGCACTCCTGCAAGTTTGAAGAAGATCGTACGGTCGGTTCGCATTTCTCGATGAACTTACATACAGCTACGACGGGACATAGTCGCTGAACGGGATCTATCCAGTACTGCGTTGTAGATGACAATTTGTGTCTAACTCCGCTTCCAGCCGTACGATGTTTATGAAACTTGTACAGACTGCTCGTGTCGTCAATCGAGAGCACTCCTGCAAGTTTGAAGAAGATCGTACGGTCGGTTCGCATTTCTCGATGAACTTACATACAGCTACGACGGGACTTGGTCGCTGAGCGGAATATCGGATGATGACAATTTTTCTCAAACTCCGCTTCCAGCCGTACGAAGTTTATGAAACTTGTACAGAATGCTCGTGTCGTCAATCGAGAGCACTCCTGCAAGTTTGAAGAAGATCGTACGATCGGTTCGCATTTCTCGATGAACTTACATACAGCTACGACGGGACATAGTCGCTGAACGGGATCTATCCAGTACTGCGTTGTAGATGACAATTTGTGTCTAACTCCGCTTCCAGCCGTACGATGTTTATGAAACTTGTACAGACTGCTCGTGTCGTCAATCGAGAGCACTCCTGCAAGTTTGAAGAAGATCGTACGGTCGGTTCGCATTTCTCGATGAACTTACATACAGCTACGACGGGACTTGGTCGCTGAGCGGAATATCGGATGATGACAATTTTTCTCAAACTCCGCTTCCAGCCGTACGAAGTTTATGAAACTTGTACAGAATGCTCGTGTCGTCAATCGAGAGCACTCCTGCAAGTTTGAAGAAGATCGTACGATCGGTTCGCATTTCTCGATGAACTTACATACAGCTACGACGGGACATAGTCGCTGAACGGGATCTATCCAGTACTGCGTTGTAGATGACAATTTGTGTCTAACTCCGCTTCCAGCCGTACGATGTTTATGAAACTTGTACAGACTGCTCGTGTCGTCAATCGAGAGCACTCCTGCAAGTTTGAAGAAGATCGTACGGTCGGTTCGCATTTCTCGATGAACTTACATACAGCTACGACGGGACTTGGTCGCTGAGCGGAATATCGGATGATGACAATTTTTCTCAAACTCCGCTTCCAGCCGTACGAAGTTTATGAAACTTGTACAGAATGCTCGTGTCGTCAATCGAGAGCACTCCTGCAAGTTTGAAGAAGATCGTACGATCGGTTCGCATTTCTCGATGAACTTACATACAGCTACGACGGGACATAGTCGCTGAACGGGATCTATCCAGTACTGCGTTGTAGATGACAATTTGTGTCTAACTCCGCTTCCAGCCGTACGATGTTTATGAAACTTGTACAGACTGCTCGTGTCGTCAATCGAGAGCACTCCTGCAAGTTTGAAGAAGATCGTACGGTCGGTTCGCATTTCTCGATGAACTTACATACAGCTACGACGGGACATAGTCGCTGAACGGGATCTATCCAGTACTGCGTTGTAGATGACAATTTGTGTCTAACTCCGCTTCCAGCCGTACGATGTTTATGAAACTTGTACAGACTGCTCGTGTCGTCAATCGAGAGCACTCCTGCCAGTTTGAAGAACATCGTACGGTCGGTTCGCATTTCTCGATGAACTTACATACAGCTACGACGGGACTTGGTCGCTGAGCGGAATATCGGATGATGACAATTTTTCGCAAACTCCGCTTCCAGCCGTACGAAGTTTATGAAACTTGTACAGAATGCTCGTGTCGTCAATCGAGAGCACTCCTGCAAGTTTGAAGAAGATCGTACGGTCGGTTCGCATTTCTCGATGAACTTACATACAGCTACGACGGGACTTGGTCGCTGAGCGGAATATCGGATGATGACAATTTTTCTCAAACTCCGCTTCCAGCCGTACGAAGTTTATGAAACTTGTACAGAATGCTCGTGTCGTCAATCGAGAGCACTCCTGCAAGTTTGAAGAAGATCGTACGGTCGGTTCGCATTTCTCGATGAACTTACATACAGCTACGACGGGACATAGTCGCTGAACGGGATCTATCCAGTACTGCGTTGTAGATGACAATTTGTGTCTAACTCCGCTTCCAGCCGTACGATGTTTATGAAACTTGTACAGACTGCTCGTGTCGTCAATCGAGAGCACTCCTGCCAGTTTGAAGAACATCGTACGGTCGGTTCGCATTTCTCGATGAACTTACATACAGCTACGACGGGACTTGGTCGCTGAGCGGAATATCGGATGATGACAATTTTTCTCAAACTCCGCTTCCAGCCGTACGAAGTTTATGAAACTTGTACAGAATGCTCGTGTCGTCAATCGAGAGCACTCCTGCAAGTTTGAAGAAGATCGTACGGTCGGTTCGCATTTCTCGATGAACTTACATACAGCTACGACGGGACATAGTCGCTGAACGGGATCTATCCAGTACTGCGTTGTAGATGACAATTTGTGTCTAACTCCGCTTCCAGCCGTACGATGTTTATGAAACTTGTACAGACTGCTCGTGTCGTCAATCGAGAGCACTCCTGCCAGTTTGAAGAACATCGTACGGTCGGTTCGCATTTCTCGATGAACTTACATACAGCTACGACGGGACTTGGTCGCTGAGCGGAATATCGGATGATGACAATTTTTCTCAAACTCCGCTTCCAGCCGTACGAAGTTTATGAAACTTGTACAGAATGCTCGTGTCGTCAATCGAGAGCACTCCTGCAAGTTTGAAGAAGATCGTACGGTCGGTTCGCATTTCTCGATGAACTTACATACAGCTACGACGGGACTTGGTCGCTGAACGGGATCTATCCAGTACTGCGTTGTAGATGACAATTTGTGTCTAACTCCGCTTCCAGCCGTACGATGTTTATGAAACTTGTACAGACTGCTCGTGTCGTCAATCGAGAGCACTCCTGCAAGTTTGAAGAACATCGTACGGTCGGTTCGCATTTCTCGATGAACTTACATACAGCTACGACGGGACTTTGTCGCTGAGCGGAATATCGGATGATGACAATTTTTCTCAAACTCCGCTTCCAGCCGTACGAAGTTTATGAAACTTGTACAGAATGCTCGTGTCGTCAATCGAGAGCACTCCTGCAAGTTTGAAGAAGATCGTACGGTCGGTTCGCATTTCTCGATGAACTTACATACAGCTACGACGGGACATAGTCGCTGAACGGGATCTATCCAGTACTGCGTTGTAGATGACAATTTGTGTCTAACTCCGCTTCCAGCCGTACGATGTTTATGAAACTTGTACAGACTGCTCGTGTCGTCAATCGAGAGCACTCCTGCAAGTTTGAAGAAGATCGTACGGTCGGTTCGCATTTCTCGATGAACTTACATACAGCTACGACGGGACTTGGTCGCTGAGCGGAATATCGGATGATGACAATTTTTCTCAAACTCCGCTTCCAGCCGTACGAAGTTTATGAAACTTGTACAGAATGCTCGTGTCGTCAATCGAGAGCACTCCTGCAAGTTTGAAGAAGATCGTACGATCGGTTCGCATTTCTCGATGAACTTACATACAGCTACGACGGGACATAGTCGCTGAACGGGATCTATCCAGTACTGCGTTGTAGATGACAATTTGTGTCTAACTCCGCTTCCAGCCGTACGATGTTTATGAAACTTGTACAGACTGCTCGTGTCGTCAATCGAGAGCACTCCTGCAAGTTTGAAGAAGATCGTACGGTCGGTTCGCATTTCTCGATGAACTTACATACAGCTACGACGGGACTTGGTCGCTGAGCGGAATATCGGATGATGACAATTTTTCTCAAACTCCGCTTCCAGCCGTACGAAGTTTATGAAACTTGTACAGAATGCTCGTGTCGTCAATCGAGAGCACTCCTGCAAGTTTGAAGAAGATCGTACGGTCGGTTCGCATTTCTCGATGAACTTACATACAGCTACGACGGGACTTGGTCGCTGAGCGGAATATCGGATGATGACAATTTTTCTCAAACTCCGCTTCCAGCCGTACGAAGTTTATGAAACTTGTACAGAATGCTCGTGTCGTCAATCGAGAGCACTCCTGCAAGTTTGAAGAAGATCGTACGGTCGGTTCGCATTTCTCGATGAACTTACATACAGCTACGACGGGACATAGTCGCTGAACGGGATCTATCCAGTACTGCGTTGTAGATGACAATTTGTGTCTAACTCCGCTTCCAGCCGTACGATGTTTATGAAACTTGTACAGACTGCTCGTGTCGTCAATCGAGAGCACTCCTGCAAGTTTGAAGAACATCGTACGGTCGGTTCGCATTTCTCGATGAACTTACATACAGCTACGACGGGACTTGGTCGCTGAGCGGAATATCGGATGATGACAATTTTTCTCAAACTCCGCTTCCAGCCGTACGAAGTTTATGAAACTTGTACAGAATGCTCGTGTCGTCAATCGAGAGCACTCCTGCAAGTTTGAAGAAGATCGTACGGTCGGTTCGCATTTCTCGATGAACTTACATACAGCTACGACGGGACATAGTCGCTGAACGGGATCTATCCAGTACTGCGTTGTAGATGACAATTTGTGTCTAACTCCGCTTCCAGCCGTACGATGTTTATGAAACTTGTACAGACTGCTCGTGTCGTCAATCGAGAGCACTCCTGCCAGTTTGAAGAACATCGTACGGTCGGTTCGCATTTCTCGATGAACTTACATACAGCTACGACGGGACTTGGTCGCTGAGCGGAATATCGGATGATGACAATTTTTCTCAAACTCCGCTTCCAGCCGTACGAAGTTTATGAAACTTGTACAGAATGCTCGTGTCGTCAATCGAGAGCACTCCTGCAAGTTTGAAGAAGATCGTACGGTCGGTTCGCATTTCTCGATGAACTTACATACAGCTACGACGGGACTTGGTCGCTGAACGGGATCTATCCAGTACTGCGTTGTAGATGACAATTTGTGTCTAACTCCGCTTCCAGCCGTACGATGTTTATGAAACTTGTACAGACTGCTCGTGTCGTCAATCGAGAGCACTCCTGCAAGTTTGAAGAACATCGTACGGTCGGTTCGCATTTCTCGATGAACTTACATACAGCTACGACGGGACTTTGTCGCTGAGCGGAATATCGGATGATGACAATTTTTCTCAAACTCCGCTTCCAGCCGTACGAAGTTTATGAAACTTGTACAGAATGCTCGTGTCGTCAATCGAGAGCACTCCTGCAAGTTTGAAGAAGATCGTACGGTCGGTTCGCATTTCTCGATGAACTTACATACAGCTACGACGGGACATAGTCGCTGAACGGGATCTATCCAGTACTGCGTTGTAGATGACAATTTGTGTCTAACTCCGCTTCCAGCCGTACGATGTTTATGAAACTTGTACAGACTGCTCGTGTCGTCAATCGAGAGCACTCCTGCAAGTTTGAAGAAGATCGTACGGTCGGTTCGCATTTCTCGATGAACTTACATACAGCTACGACGGGACTTGGTCGCTGAGCGGAATATCGGATGATGACAATTTTTCTCAAACTCCGCTTCCAGCCGTACGAAGTTTATGAAACTTGTACAGAATGCTCGTGTCGTCAATCGAGAGCACTCCTGCAAGTTTGAAGAAGATCGTACGGTCGGTTCGCATTTCTCGATGAACTTACATACAGCTACGACGGGACTTGGTCGCTGAGCGGAATATCGGATGATGACAATTTTTCTCAAACTCCGCTTCCAGCCGTACGAAGTTTATGAAACTTGTACAGAATGCTCGTGTCGTCAATCGAGAGCACTCCTGCAAGTTTGAAGAAGATCGTACGGTCGGTTCGCATTTCTCGATGAACTTACATACAGCTACGACGGGACATAGTCGCTGAACGGGATCTATCCAGTACTGCGTTGTAGATGACAATTTGTGTCTAACTCCGCTTCCAGCCGTACGATGTTTATGAAACTTGTACAGACTGCTCGTGTCGTCAATCGAGAGCACTCCTGCAAGTTTGAAGAACATCGTACGGTCGGTTCGCATTTCTCGATGAACTTACATACAGCTACGACGGGACTTGGTCGCTGAGCGGAATATCGGATGATGACAATTTTTCTCAAACTCCGCTTCCAGCCGTACGAAGTTTATGAAACTTGTACAGAATGCTCGTGTCGTCAATCGAGAGCACTCCTGCAAGTTTGAAGAAGATCGTACGGTCGGTTCGCATTTCTCGATGAACTTACATACAGCTACGACGGGACATAGTCGCTGAACGGGATCTATCCAGTACTGCGTTGTAGATGACAATTTGTGTCTAACTCCGCTTCCAGCCGTACGATGTTTATGAAACTTGTACAGACTGCTCGTGTCGTCAATCGAGAGCACTCCTGCCAGTTTGAAGAACATCGTACGGTCGGTTCGCATTTCTCGATGAACTTACATACAGCTACGACGGGACTTGGTCGCTGAGCGGAATATCGGATGATGACAATTTTTCGCAAACTCCGCTTCCAGCCGTACGAAGTTTATGAAACTTGTACAGAATGCTCGTGTCGTCAATCGAGAGCACTCCTGCAAGTTTGAAGAAGATCGTACGGTCGGTTCGCATTTCTCGATGAACTTACATACAGCTACGACGGGACTTGGTCGCTGAGCGGAATATCGGATGATGACAATTTTTCTCAAACTCCGCTTCCAGCCGTACGAAGTTTATGAAACTTGTACAGAATGCTCGTGTCGTCAATCGAGAGCACTCCTGCAAGTTTGAAGAAGATCGTACGGTCGGTTCGCATTTCTCGATGAACTTACATACAGCTACGACGGGACATAGTCGCTGAACGGGATCTATCCAGTACTGCGTTGTAGATGACAATTTGTGTCTAACTCCGCTTCCAGCCGTACGATGTTTATGAAACTTGTACAGACTGCTCGTGTCGTCAATCGAGAGCACTCCTGCCAGTTTGAAGAACATCGTACGGTCGGTTCGCATTTCTCGATGAACTTACATACAGCTACGACGGGACTTGGTCGCTGAGCGGAATATCGGATGATGACAATTTTTCTCAAACTCCGCTTCCAGCCGTACGAAGTTTATGAAACTTGTACAGAATGCTCGTGTCGTCAATCGAGAGCACTCCTGCAAGTTTGAAGAAGATCGTACGGTCGGTTCGCATTTCTCGATGAACTTACATACAGCTACGACGGGACATAGTCGCTGAACGGGATCTATCCAGTACTGCGTTGTAGATGACAATTTGTGTCTAACTCCGCTTCCAGCCGTACGATGTTTATGAAACTTGTACAGACTGCTCGTGTCGTCAATCGAGAGCACTCCTGCCAGTTTGAAGAACATCGTACGGTCGGTTCGCATTTCTCGATGAACTTACATACAGCTACGACGGGACTTGGTCGCTGAGCGGAATATCGGATGATGACAATTTTTCTCAAACTCCGCTTCCAGCCGTACGAAGTTTATGAAACTTGTACAGAATGCTCGTGTCGTCAATCGAGAGCACTCCTGCAAGTTTGAAGAAGATCGTACGGTCGGTTCGCATTTCTCGATGAACTTACATACAGCTACGACGGGACTTGGTCGCTGAACGGGATCTATCCAGTACTGCGTTGTAGATGACAATTTGTGTCTAACTCCGCTTCCAGCCGTACGATGTTTATGAAACTTGTACAGACTGCTCGTGTCGTCAATCGAGAGCACTCCTGCAAGTTTGAAGAACATCGTACGGTCGGTTCGCATTTCTCGATGAACTTACATACAGCTACGACGGGACTTTGTCGCTGAGCGGAATATCGGATGATGACAATTTTTCTCAAACTCCGCTTCCAGCCGTACGAAGTTTATGAAACTTGTACAGAATGCTCGTGTCGTCAATCGAGAGCACTCCTGCAAGTTTGAAGAAGATCGTACGGTCGGTTCGCATTTCTCGATGAACTTACATACAGCTACGACGGGACTTGGTCGCTGAACGGGATCTATCCAGTACTGCGTTGTAGGTGACAATTTGTGTCTAACTCCGCTTCCAGCCGTACGATGTTTATGAAACTTGTACAGACTGCTCGTGTCGTCAATCGAGAGCACTCCTGCAAGTTTGAAGAACATCGTACGGTCGGTTCGCATTTCTCGATGAACTTACATACAGCTACGACGGGACTTTGTCGCTGAGCGGAATATCGGATGATGACAATTTTTCTCAAACTCCGCTTCCAGCCGTACGAAGTTTATGAAACTTGTACAGAATGCTCGTGTCGTCAATCGAGAGCACTCCTGCAAGTTTGAAGAAGATCGTACGGTCGGTTCGCATTTCTCGATGAACTTACATACAGCTACGACGGGACTTGGTCGCTGAGCGGAATATCGGATGATGACAATTTTTCTCAAACTCCGCTTCCAGCCGTACGAAGTTTATGAAACTTGTACAGAATGCTCGTGTCGTCAATCGAGAGCACTCCTGCAAGTTTGAAGAAGATCGTACGGTCGGTTCGCATTTCTCGATGAACTTACATACAGCTACGACGGGACTTGGTCGCTGAGCGGAATATCGGATGATGACAATTTTTCTCAAACTCCGCTTCCAGCCGTACGAAGTTTATGAAACTTGTACAGAATGCTCGTGTCGTCAATCGAGAGCACTCCTGCAAGTTTGAAGAAGATCGTACGGTCGGTTCGCATTTCTCGATGAACTTACATACAGCTACGACGGGACATAGTCGCTGAACGGGATCTATCCAGTACTGCGTTGTAGATGACAATTTGTGTCTAACTCCGCTTCCAGCCGTACGATGTTTATGAAACTTGTACAGACTGCTCGTGTCGTCAATCGAGAGCACTCCTGCAAGTTTGAAGAACATCGTACGGTCGGTTCGCATTTCTCGATGAACTTACATACAGCTACGACGGGACTTGGTCGCTGAGCGGAATATCGGATGATGACAATTTTTCTCAAACTCCGCTTCCAGCCGTACGAAGTTTATGAAACTTGTACAGAATGCTCGTGTCGTCAATCGAGAGCACTCCTGCAAGTTTGAAGAAGATCGTACGGTCGGTTCGCATTTCTCGATGAACTTACATACAGCTACGACGGGACATAGTCGCTGAACGGGATCTATCCAGTACTGCGTTGTAGATGACAATTTGTGTCTAACTCCGCTTCCAGCCGTACGATGTTTATGAAACTTGTACAGACTGCTCGTGTCGTCAATCGAGAGCACTCCTGCAAGTTTGAAGAAGATCGTACGGTCGGTTCGCATTTCTCGATGAACTTACATACAGCTACGACGGGACTTGGTCGCTGAGCGGAATATCGGATGATGACAATTTTTCTCAAACTCCGCTTCCAGCCGTACGAAGTTTATGAAACTTGTACAGAATGCTCGTGTCGTCAATCGAGAGCACTCCTGCAAGTTTGAAGAAGATCGTACGGTCGGTTCGCATTTCTCGATGAACTTACATACAGCTACGACGGGACATAGTCGCTGAACGGGATCTATCCAGTACTGCGTTGTAGATGACAATTTGTGTCTAACTCCGCTTCCAGCCGTACGATGTTTATGAAACTTGTACAGACTGCTCGTGTCGTCAATCGAGAGCACTCCTGCCAGTTTGAAGAACATCGTACGGTCGGTTCGCATTTCTCGATGAACTTACATACAGCTACGACGGGACTTGGTCGCTGAGCGGAATATCGGATGATGACAATTTTTCTCAAACTCCGCTTCCAGCCGTACGAAGTTTATGAAACTTGTACAGAATGCTCGTGTCGTCAATCGAGAGCACTCCTGCAAGTTTGAAGAAGATCGTACGGTCGGTTCGCATTTCTCGATGAACTTACATACAGCTACGACGGGACTTGGTCGCTGAACGGGATCTATCCAGTACTGCGTTGTAGATGACAATTTGTGTCTAACTCCGCTTCCAGCCGTACGATGTTTATGAAACTTGTACAGACTGCTCGTGTCGTCAATCGAGAGCACTCCTGCAAGTTTGAAGAAGATCGTACGGTCGGTTCGCATTTCTCGATGAACTTACATACAGCTACGACGGGACTTTGTCGCTGAGCGGAATATCGGATGATGACAATTTTTCTCAAACTCCGCTTCCAGCCGTACGAAGTTTATGAAACTTGTACAGAATGCTCGTGTCGTCAATCGAGAGCACTCCTGCAAGTTTGAAGAAGATCGTACGGTCGGTTCGCATTTCTCGATGAACTTACATACAGCTACGACGGGACTTGGTCGCTGAGCGGAATATCGGATGATGACAATTTTTCTCAAACTCCGCTTCCAGCCGTACGAAGTTTATGAAACTTGTACAGAATGCTCGTGTCGTCAATCGAGAGCACTCCTGCAAGTTTGAAGAAGATCGTACGGTCGGTTCGCATTTCTCGATGAACTTACATACAGCTACGACGGGACATAGTCGCTGAACGGGATCTATCCAGTACTGCGTTGTAGATGACAATTTGTGTCTAACTCCGCTTCCAGCCGTACGATGTTTATGAAACTTGTACAGACTGCTCGTGTCGTCAATCGAGAGCACTCCTGCAAGTTTGAAGAAGATCGTACGGTCGGTTCGCATTTCTCGATGAACTTACATACAGCTACGACGGGACTTGGTCGCTGAGCGGAATATCGGATGATGACAATTTTTCTCAAACTCCGCTTCCAGCCGTACGAAGTTTATGAAACTTGTACAGAATGCTCGTGTCGTCAATCGAGAGCACTCCTGCAAGTTTGAAGAAGATCGTACGGTCGGTTCGCATTTCTCGATGAACTTACATACAGCTACGACGGGACATAGTCGCTGAACGGGATCTATCCAGTACTGCGTTGTAGATGACAATTTGTGTCTAACTCCGCTTCCAGCCGTACGATGTTTATGAAACTTGTACAGACTGCTCGTGTCGTCAATCGAGAGCACTCCTGCAAGTTTGAAGAAGATCGTACGGTCGGTTCGCATTTCTCGATGAACTTACATACAGCTACGACGGGACATAGTCGCTGAACGGGATCTATCCAGTACTGCGTTGTAGATGACAATTTGTGTCTAACTCCGCTTCCAGCCGTACGATGTTTATGAAACTTGTACAGACTGCTCGTGTCGTCAATCGAGAGCACTCCTGCAAGTTTGAAGAACATCGTACGGTCGGTTCGCATTTCTCGATGAACTTACATACAGCTACGACGGGACTTTGTCGCTGAGCGGAATATCGGATGATGACAATTTTTCTCAAACTCCGCTTCCAGCCGTACGAAGTTTATGAAACTTGTACAGAATGCTCGTGTCGTCAATCGAGAGCACTCCTGCAAGTTTGAAGAAGATCGTACGGTCGGTTCGCATTTCTCGATGAACTTACATACAGCTACGACGGGACTTGGTCGCTGAACGGGATCTATCCAGTACTGCGTTGTAGATGACAATTTGTGTCTAACTCCGCTTCCAGCCGTACGATGTTTATGAAACTTGTACAGACTGCTCGTGTCGTCAATCGAGAGCACTCCTGCAAGTTTGAAGAACATCGTACGGTCGGTTCGCATTTCTCGATGAACTTACATACAGCTACGACGGGACTTGGTCGCTGAGCGGAATATCGGATGATGACAATTTTTCTCAAACTCCGCTTCCAGCCGTACGAAGTTTATGAAACTTGTACAGAATGCTCGTGTCGTCAATCGAGAGCACTCCTGCAAGTTTGAAGAAGATCGTACGGTCGGTTCGCATTTCTCGATGAACTTACATACAGCTACGACGGGACTTGGTCGCTGAACGGGATCTATCCAGTACTGCGTTGTAGATGACAATTTGTGTCTAACTCCGCTTCCAGCCGTACGATGTTTATGAAACTTGTACAGACTGCTCGTGTCGTCAATCGAGAGCACTCCTGCAAGTTTGAAGAAGATCGTACGGTCGGTTCGCATTTCTCGATGAACTTACATACAGCTACGACGGGACTTTGTCGCTGAGCGGAATATCGGATGATGACAATTTTTCTCAAACTCCGCTTCCAGCCGTACGAAGTTTATGAAACTTGTACAGAATGCTCGTGTCGTCAATCGAGAGCACTCCTGCAAGTTTGAAGAAGATCGTACGGTCGGTTCGCATTTCTCGATGAACTTACATACAGCTACGACGGGACTTGGTCGCTGAACGGGATCTATCCAGTACTGCGTTGTAGATGACAATTTGTGTCTAACTCCGCTTCCAGCCGTACGATGTTTATGAAACTTGTACAGACTGCTCGTGTCGTCAATCGAGAGCACTCCTGCAAGTTTGAAGAAGATCGTACGGTCGGTTCAGATTTCTGTTCATAAACGTCTATTTCACCCATTGACGAGATATTCCAAATGTTTGTTTCTGTATTTTTCAATTTTTTATAACATGCATGACTACCCTCGGTACGATGAGTTGTTCACCCTGTGAAAGTGGAAATTTTTTGATAATTGTGTTTGAGTCCAACACTCAATCGCCCACCCGTCCGCTGGGGTCGTTGCGTCGGGCGCCGCCGCTTACTTAGCTCGGCGGAGTCCACGCGCGCCGACCGCCCGGACGCTCCCCCGGTATCCTTAAGAGATGGGACGGTCCGGTAGGACCGTCGTACGAAACTATGTTTTCGTTACATCGTAGCTATGAGTCTGTGTCTTTGAACCGATGATTCTAATGTAGCATGCGCGGCACTGCCGTTGGCGGTACTTTGTACCCTTACGCATAAACTCAGACTGTGATGGTCATTGCCGCTTTTCGCGG
>CAWWDK010000340.1:0-7500 GCA_963942575.1 Priocnemis perturbator | reverse complement strand
CCAACGTTTGGATTTTTTTTTGACTATTTTGCGCACAACGTTGGATACAAATCCAACGTTTGGATTTTTTTTTGACTATTTTGCGCATAACGTTGGATAAAAATCCAACGTTTGGATTTTTTTTTCACTATTTTGCGCACATGGTTTTGCGCACAACGTTGGATAAAAAATCCAACGTTTGGATTTTTTTTTCACTATTTTGCGCACGAAATGGGTAGTTTAAAGTGGTTTATTTCTTAAACAAAATATGTTATCGAAAAAACCGCCCGACACACTGAAGCTACTATTTGTCCGAACATGTGTACACAACTGCAAGTCAATTAATCTATTACAGACTCAGATATCGTGTACACCGTCGAACCGTGCACGAAGAGCACCATATTGAACACGAAGTCACATATCTTGTTCAAATATAAACATTTTGTTGTAAAATTTGTTATTCATGCTCCCTAAGCTGTCTACAAACACGTATTCAAAAACTAATAATATCGGCTTAATAATTTTTTCGGAATTAATTCGCGAATATTAGCCTGTTTTTGAGGTTGGTCAGAGTAGGATAACCCCTTAAGCATATAATTATATAGGAACGTAACACTTCGGCGAAAGGAACACGCCGCTGGCACTTAGTCGCTGAGCGGAATATCGGATGATGACAATTTTTCGCAAACTCCGCTTCCAGCCGTACGAAGTTTATGAAACTTGTACAGAATGCTCGTGTCGTCAATCGAGAGCACTCCTGCCAGTTTGAAGAACATCGTACGGTCGGTTCGCATTTCTCGATGAACTTACATACAGCTACGACGGGACTTGGTCGCTGAGAGGAATATCGGATGATGACAATTTTTCTCAAACTCCGCTTCCAGCCGTACGAAGTTTATGAAACTTGTACAGAATGCTCGTGTCGTCAATCGAGAGCACTCCTGCAAGTTTGAAGAAGATCGTACGGTCGGTTCGCATTTCTCGATGAACTTACATACAGCTACGACGGGACTTGGTCGCTGAGCGGAATATCGGATGATGACAATTTTTCTCAAACTCCGCTTCCAGCCGTACGAAGTTTATGAAACTTGTACAGAATGCTCGTGTCGTCAATCGAGAGCACTCCTGCAAGTTTGAAGAAGATCGTACGATCGGTTCGCATTTCTCGATGAACTTACATACAGCTACGACGGGACATAGTCGCTGAACGGGATCTATCCAGTACTGCGTTGTAGATGACAATTTGTGTCTAACTCCGCTTCCAGCCGTACGATGTTTATGAAACTTGTACAGACTGCTCGTGTCGTCAATCGAGAGCACTCCTGCAAGTTTGAAGAACATCGTACGGTCGGTTCGGATTTCTCGATGAACTTACATACAGCTACGACGGGACTTGGTCGCTGAGCGGAATATCGGATGATGACAATTTTTCTCAAACTCCGCTTCCAGCCGTACGAAGTTTATGAAACTTGTACAGAATGCTCGTGTCGTCAATCGAGAGCACTCCTGCAAGTTTGAAGAAGATCGTACGGTCGGTTCGCATTTCTCGATGAACTTACATACAGCTACGACGGGACATAGTCGCTGAACGGGATCTATCCAGTACTGCGTTGTAGATGACAATTTGTGTCTAACTCCGCTTCCAGCCGTACGATGTTTATGAAACTTGTACAGACTGCTCGTGTCGTCAATCGAGAGCACTCCTGCAAGTTTGAAGAACATCGTACGGTCGGTTCGCATTTCTCGATGAACTTACATACAGCTACGACGGGACTTTGTCGCTGAGCGGAATATCGGATGATGACAATTTTTCTCAAACTCCGCTTCCAGCCGTACGAAGTTTATGAAACTTGTACAGAATGCTCGTGTCGTCAATCGAGAGCACTCCTGCAAGTTTGAAGAAGATCGTACGGTCGGTTCGCATTTCTCGATGAACTTACATACAGCTACGACGGGTGAACGGGATCTATCCAGTACTGCGTTGTAGATGACAATTTGTGTCTAACTCCGGTTCCAGCCGTACGATGTTTATGAAACTTGTACAGACTGCTCGTGTCGTCAATCGAGAGCACTCCTGCAAGTTTGAAGAACATCGTACGGTCGGTTCGCATTTTCTCGATGAACTTACATACAGCTACGACGGGACTTGGTCGCTGAGCGGAATATCGGATGATGACAATTTTTCTCAAACTCCGCTTCCAGCCGTACGAAGTTTATGAAACTTGTACAGAATGCTCGTGTCGTCAATCGAGAGCACTCCTGCAAGTTTGAAGAAGATCGTACGGTCGGTTCGCATTTCTCGATGAACTTACATACAGCTACGACGGGACATAGTCGCTGAACGGGATCTATCCAGTACTGCGTTGTAGATGACAATTTGTGTCTAACTCCGCTTCCAGCCGTACGATGTTTATGAAACTTGTACAGACTGCTCGTGTCGTCAATCGAGAGCACTCCTGCAAGTTTGAAGAAGATCGTACGGTCGGTTCGCATTTCTCGATGAACTTACATACAGCTACGACGGGGACTTGGTCGCTGAGCGGAATATCGGATGATGACAATTTTTCTCAAACTCCGCTTCCAGCCGTACGAAGTTTATGAAACTTGTACAGAATGCTCGTGTCGTCAATCGAGAGCACTCCTGCAAGTTTGAAGAAGATCGTACGGTCGGTTCGCATTTCTCGATGAACTTACATACAGCTACGACGGGACATAGTCGCTGAACGGGATCTATCCAGTACTGCGTTGTAGATGACAATTTGTGTCTAACTCCGCTTCCAGCCGTACGATGTTTATGAAACTTGTACAGACTGCTCGTGTCGTCAATCGAGAGCACTCCTGCCAGTTTGAAGAACATCGTACGGTCGGTTCGCATTTCTCGATGAACTTACATACAGCTACGACGGGACTTGGTCGCTGAGCGGAATATCGGATGATGACAATTTTTCTCAAACTCCGCTTCCAGCCGTACGAAGTTTATGAAAACTTGTACAGAATGCTCGTGTCGTCAATCGAGAGCACTCCTGCAAGTTTGAAGAAGATCGTACGGTCGGTTCGCATTTCTCGATGAACTTACATACAGCTACGACGGGACATAGTCGCTGAACGGGATCTATCCAGTACTGCGTTGTAGATGACAATTTGTGTCTAACTCCGCTTCCAGCCGTACGATGTTTATGAAACTTGTACAGACTGCTCGTGTCGTCAATCGAGAGCACTCCTGCAAGTTTGAAGAACATCGTACGGTCGGTTCGCATTTCTCGATGAACTTACATACAGCTACGACGGGGACTTTGTCGCTGAGCGGAATATCGGATGATGACAATTTTTCTCAAACTCCGCTTCCAGCCGTACGAAGTTTATGAAACTTGTACAGAATGCTCGTGTCGTCAATCGAGAGCACTCCTGCAAGTTTGAAGAAGATCGTACGGTCGGTTCGCATTTCTCGATGAAACTTACATACAGCTACGACGGGACATAGTCGCTGAACGGGATCTATCCAGTACTGCGTTGTAGATGACAATTTGTGTCTAACTCCGCTTCCAGCCGTACGATGTTTATGAAACTTGTACAGACTGCTCGTGTCGTCAATCGAGAGCACTCCTGCAAGTTTGAAGAACATCGTACGGTCGGTTCGCATTTCTCGATGAACTTACATACAGCTACGACGGGACTTTGTCGCTGAGCGGAATATCGGATGATGACAATTTTTCTCAAACTCCGCTTCCAGCCGTACGAAGTTTATGAAACTTGTACAGAATGCTCGTGTCGTCAATCGAGAGCACTCCTGCAAGTTTGAAGAAGATCGTACGGTCGGTTTCGCATTTCTCGATGAACTTACATACAGCTACGACGGGACTTGGTCGCTGAGCGGAATATCGGATGATGACAATTTTTCTCAAACTCCGCTTCCAGCCGTACGAAGTTTATGAAACTTGTACAGAATGCTCGTGTCGTCAATCGAGAGCACTCCTGCAAGTTTGAAGAAGATCGTACGGTCGGTTCGCATTTCTCGATGAACTTACATACAGCTACGACGGGACATAGTCGCTGAACGGGATCTATCCAGTACTGCGTTGTAGATGACAATTTGTGTCTAACTCCGCTTCCAGCCGTACGATGTTTATGAAACTTGTACAGACTGCTCGTGTCGTCAATCGAGAGCACTCCTGCAAGTTTGAAGAAGATCGTACGGTCGGTTCGCATTTCTCGATGAACTTACATACAGCTACGACGGGACTTGGTCGCTGAGCGGAATATCGGATGATGACAATTTTTCTCAAACTCCGCTTCCAGCCGTACGAAGTTTATGAAAACTTGTACAGAATGCTCGTGTCGTCAATCGAGAGCACTCCTGCAAGTTTGAAGAAGATCGTACGGTCGGTTCGCATTTCTCGATGAACTTACATACAGCTACGACGGGACATAGTCGCTGAACGGGATCTATCCAGTACTGCGTTGTAGATGACAATTTGTGTCTAAACTCCGCTTCCAGCCGTACGATGTTTATGAAACTTGTACAGGACTGCTCGTGTCGTCAATCGAGAGCACTCCTGCCAGTTTGAAGAACATCGTACGGTCGGTTCGCATTTCTCGATGAACTTACATACAGCTACGACGGGACTTGGTCGCTGAGCGGAATATCGGATGATGACAATTTTTCTCAAACTCCGCTTCCAGCCGTACGAAGTTTATGAAACTTGTACAGAATGCTCGTGTCGTCAATCGAGAGCACTCCTGCAAGTTTGAAGAAGATCGTACGGTCGGTTTCGCATTTCTCGATGAACTTACATACAGCTACGACGGGACATAGTCGCTGAACGGGATCTATCCAGTACTGCGTTGTAGATGACAATTTGTGTCTAACTCCGCTTCCAGCCGTACGATGTTTATGAAACTTGTACAGACTGCTCGTGTCGTCAATCGAGAGCACTCCTGCAAGTTTGAAGAACATCGTACGGTCGGGCGGGTTTTCGCATTTCTCGATGAACTTACATACAGCTACGACGGGACTTGGTCGCTGAGCGGAATATCGGATGATGACAATTTTTTCTCAAACTCCGCTTCCAGCCGTACGAAGTTTATGAAACTTGTACAGAATGCTCGTGTCGTCAATCGAGAGCACTCCTGCAAGTTTGAAGAAGATCGTACGGTCGGTTCGCATTTCTCGATGAACTTACATACAGCTACGACGGGACATAGTCGCTGAACGGGATCTATCCAGTACTGCGTTGTAGATGACAATTTGTGTCTAACTCCGCTTCCAGCCGTACGATGTTTATGAAACTTGTACAGACTGCTCGTGTCGTCAATCGAGAGCACTCCTGCAAGTTTGAAGAAGATCGTACGGTCGGTTTCGCATTTCTCGATGAACTTACATACAGCTACGACGGGACTTGGTCGCTGAGCGGAATATCGGATGATGACAATTTTTCTCAAACTCCGCTTCCAGCCGTACGAAGTTTATGAAACTTGTACAGAATGCTCGTGTCGTCAATCGAGAGCACTCCTGCAAGTTTGAAGAAGATCGTACGGTCGGTTCGCATTTCTCGATGAACTTACATACAGCTACGACGGGACATAGTCGCTGAACGGGATCTATCCAGTACTGCGTTGTAGATGACAATTTGTGTCTAACTCCGCTTCCAGCCGTACGATGTTTATGAAACTTGTACAGACTGCTCGTGTCGTCAATCGAGAGCACTCCTGCCAGTTTGAAGAACATCGTACGGTCGGTTCGCATTTCTCGATGAACTTACATACAGCTACGACGGGACTTGGTCGCTGAGCGGAATATCGGATGATGACAATTTTTTCTCAAACTCCGCTTCCAGCCGTACGAAGTTTATGAAACTTGTACAGAATGCTCGTGTCGTCAATCGAGAGCACTCCTGCAAGTTTGAAGAAGATCGTACGGTCGGTTCGCATTTCTCGATGAACTTACATACAGCTACGACGGGACTTGGTCGCTGAACGGGATCTATCCAGTACTGCGTTGTAGATGGACAATTTGTGTCTAACTCCGCTTCCAGCCGTACGATGTTTATGAAACTTGTACAGAATGCTCGTGTCGTCAATCGAGAGCACTCCTGCAAGTTTGAAGAAGATCGTACGGTCGGTTCGCATTTCTCGATGAACTTACATACAGCTACGACGGGACTTGGTCGCTGAACGGGAATCTATCCAGTTACTGCGTTGTAGATGACAATTTGTGGTCTAACTCCGCTTCCAGCCGTACGATGTTTATGAAACTTGTACAGACTGCTCGTGTCGTCAATCGAGAGCACTCCTGCAAGTTTGAAGAAGATCGTACGGTCGGTTCGCATTTCTCGATGAACTTACATACAGCTACGACGGGACTTTGTCGCTGAGCGGAATATCGGATGATGACAATTTTTCTCAAACTCCGCTTCCAGCCGTACGAAGTTTATGAAACTTGTACAGAATGCTCGTGTCGTCAATCGAGAGCACTCCTGCAAGTTTGAAGAAGATCGTACGGTCGGTTCGCATTTCTCGATGAACTTACATACAGCTACGACGGGACTTGGTCGCTGAGCGGAATATCGGATGATGACAATTTTTCTCAAACTCCGCTTCCAGCCGTACGAAGTTTATGAAACTTGTACAGAATGCTCGTGTCGTCAATCGAGAGCACTCCTGCAAGTTTGAAGAAGATCGTACGGTCGGTTCGCATTTCTCGATGAACTTACATACAGCTACGACGGGACATAGTCGCTGAACGGGATCTATCCAGTACTGCGTTGTAGATGACAATTTGTGTCTAACTCCGCTTCCAGCCGTACGATGTTTATGAAACTTGTACAGACTGCTCGTGTCGTCAATCGAGAGCACTCCTGCAAGTTTGAAGAAGATCGTACGGTCGGTTCGCATTTCTCGATGAACTTACATACAGCTACGACGGGACTTGGTCGCTGAGCGGAATATCGGATGATGACAATTTTTCTCAAACTCCGCTTCCAGCCGTACGAAGTTTATGAAACTTGTACAGAATGCTCGTGTCGTCAATCGAGAGCACTCCTGCAAGTTTGAAGAAGATCGTACGGTCGGTTCGCATTTCTCGATGAACTTACATACAGCTACGACGGGACATAGTCGCTGAACGGGATCTATCCAGTACTGCGTTGTAGATGACAATTTGTGTCTAACTCCGCTTCCAGCCGTACGATGTTTATGAAACTTGTACAGACTGCTCGTGTCGTCAATCGAGAGCACTCCTGCCAGTTTGAAGAACATCGTACGGTCGGTTCGCATTTCTCGATGAACTTACATACAGCTACGACGGGACTTGGTCGCTGAGCGGAATATCGGATGATGACAATTTTTCTCAAACTCCGCTTCCAGCCGTACGAAGTTTATGAAACTTGTACAGAATGCTCGTGTCGTCAATCGAGAGCACTCCTGCAAGTTTGAAGAAGATCGTACGGTCGGTTCGCATTTCTCGATGAACTTACATACAGCTACGACGGGACTTGGTCGCTGAACGGGATCTATCCAGTACTG
>CAWWDK010000339.1:0-23753 GCA_963942575.1 Priocnemis perturbator | reverse complement strand
TCAAGAACTCTCGTATCTCGGACATCCGCGGGTTTTTCGCGTCGAAAACGTGCTCCCCGTGCGTTGTAGACGCTAAAAACGCGTATGACACTTGATTCGCACGAATCCGTTGAGAAATGGCCGAGATACGCCGTGTTACACTTCCGGACGATGAATTCGTTCAATTCGTTCAAGAACTTTCGTATCTCGGACATCCGCGAGTGTTTCGCGTCGAAAACGTGGTCCCCGTCTGTTTTAGACGCTATAAACGCGTATGACACTTGATTCGCACGAATCCGTTGAGAAATGGCCGAGATACGCCATGTTACACTTTCGGACGATGAAATCTTGCTAGTTCTCACGTTTTGCAAGCGAAACGCACGATGCACCGCGTTTCGTCCAATTCGTTCAAGAACTCTCGAATCTCGGACATCCGCGAGTGTTTCGCGTCGAAAACGTGGTCCCCATCTGTTTTAGACGCTAAAAACGCGTATGACACTTGATTCGCACGAATCCGTTGAGAAATGGCCGAGATACGCCGTGTTACACTTCCGGACGATGAATTCGTTCAATTCGTTCAAGAACTTTCGTATCTCGGACATCCGCGAGTGTTGCGCGTCGAAAACGTGGTCCCCGTCTGTTTTAGACGCTAAAAACGCGTATGACACTTGATTCGCACGAATCCGTTGAGAAATGGCCGAGATACGCCGTGTTACACTTCCGGATGATGAAATCTTGCTAGTTCTCGCGTTTTGCAAGCGAAACACACGATGCACCGCGTTTCGTTCAATTCGTTCAAGAACTCTCGAATCTCGGACATCCGCGAGTGTTTCGCGTCGAAAACGTGGTCCCGTCTGTTTTAGACGCTATAAACGCGTATGACACTTGATTCGCACGAATCCGTTGAGAAATGGCCGAGAGACGCCGTGTTACACTTCCGGACGATGAAATCTTGCTAGTTCTCACGTTTTGCAAGCGAAACGCACGATGCATCGCGTTTCGTTCAATTCGTTGAAGAACTCTCGAATCTCGGACATCTGCGAGTGTTTCGCGTCGAAAACGTGGTCCCCGTCTGTTTTAGACGTTAAAAACGTGTATGACACTTGATAAGCACGAATCCGTTGAGAAATGGCCGAGATAGGCCGTGTTACTCTTCCGGACGATGAATTCCTTCAATTCGTTCAAGAAGTCTCGTATCTCGGACATCCGCGAGTTTTTCGCGTCGAAAACGTGCCCCCGTGCGTTTTAGACGCTAAAAACGCGTATGACACATGATTCGCACGAATCCGTTGAGAAGTGGCCGAGATACGCCGTGTTACACTTCCGGACGATGAAATCTTGCTAGTTCTCGCGTTTTGCAAGCGAAACACACGATGCACCGCGTTTCGTTCAATTCGTTCAAGAACTCTCGTATCTCGGACATCCGCGAGTGTTTCGCGTCGAACACGTGCTCCCCGTGCGTTTTAGACGCTAAAAACGCGTATGACACTTGATTCGCACGAATCCGTTGAGAAATGGCCGAGATACGCCGTGTTACACTTGCGGACGATGAAATCTTGCTAGTTCTCGCGTTTTGCAAGCGAAACACACGATGCACCGCGTTTCGTTCAATTCGTTCAAGAACTCTCGTATCTCGGACATCCGCGAGTGTTTCGCGTCGAAAACGTGCTCCCCGTGCGTTTTAGACGCTAAAAACGCGTATCACACTTGATTCGCACGAATCCGTTGAGAAATGGCCGAGATACGCCGTGTTACACTTGCGGACGATGAAATCTTGCTAGTTCTCGCGTTTTGCAAGCGAAACACACGATGCACCGCGTTTCGTTCAATTCGTTCAAGAACTCTCGTATCTCGGACATCCGCGAGTGTTTCGCGTCGAAAACGTGCTCCCCGTGCGTTTTAGACGCTAAAAACGCGTATGACACTTGATTCGCACGAATCCGTTGAGAAATGGCCGAGATACGCCGTGTTACACTGGCGGACGATGAAATCTTGCTAGTTCTCGCGTTTTGCAAGCGAAACACACGATGCACCGCGTTTCGTTCAATTCTTTCAAGAACTCTCGTATCTCGGACATCCGCGAGTGTTTCGCGTCGAAAACGTGCTCCCCGTGCGTTTTAGACGCTAAAAACGCGTATGACACTTGATTCGCACGAATCCGTTGAGAAATGGCCGAGATACGCCGTGTTACACTTGCGGACGACGAAATCTTGCTAGTTCTTGTGTTTTGCAAGCGAAACACACGATGCACCGCGTTTCGTTCAATTCGTTCAAGAACTCTCGTATCTCGGACATCCGCGAGTGTTTCGCGTCGAAAACGTGCTCCCCGTGCGTTTTGGATGCTAAAAACGCGTATGACACTTGATTCGCACGAATCCGTTGAGAAATGGCCGAGATACGCCGTGTTACACTTCCGGACGATGAAATCTTGCTAGTTCTCGCGTTTTGCATGTGAAACACACGATGCTCCGCGTTTCGTTCAATTCGTTCAAGAACTCTCGTAGCTCGGACATCCGTGAGTGTTTCGCGTCGAACACGTGCTCCCCGTGCGTTTTAGACGCTAAAAACCCGTATGACACTTGATTCGCACGTATCCGTTGAGAAATGGCCGAGATACGCCCTGTTACACTTGCGGACGATGAAATCTTGCTAGTTCTCGCGTTTTGCAAGCGAAACACACGATGCACCGCGTTTCGTTCAATTCGTTCAAGAACTCTCGTATCTCCGACATCCGCGAGTGTTTCGCGTCGAAAACATGCTCCCCGTGCGTTTTAGACGTTAAAAACGCGTATGACACTTGATTCGCACGAATCCGTTGAGAAATGGCCGAGATACGCCGTGTTACACTTGCGGACGATGAATTCTTGCTGGTTTTCGCGTTTTGCAAGCGAAACACACGATGCACCGCGTTTCGTTCAATTCGTTCAAGAACTCTCGTATCTCGGACATCCGCGAGTTTTTCGCGTCGAAAACGTGCTCCCCGTGCGTTTTAGACGCTAAAAACCCGTATGACACTTGATTCGCACGAATCCGTTGAGAAATGGCCGAGATACGCCCTGTTACACTTGCGGACGATGAAATCTTGCTAGTTCTCGCGTTTTGCAAGCGAAACACACGATGCACCGCGTTTCGTTCAATTCGTTCAAGAACTCTCGTATCTCGGACATCCGCGAGTGTTTCGCGTCGAAAACATACTCCCCGTGCGTTTTAGACGCTAAAAACGCGTATGACACTTGATTCGCACGAATCCGTTGAGAAATGGCCGAGATACGCCGTGTTACACTTCCGGACGATGAAGTCTTGCTAGTTCTCGCGTTTTGCAAGCGAAACACACGATGCACCGCGTTTCGTTCGATTCGATCAAGAACTCTCGTATCTCGGACATCCGCGAGTTTTTCGCGTCGAAAACGTGCTCCCCGTGCGTTTTAGACGCTAAAAACGCGTATGACACTTGATTCGCACGAATCCGTTGAGAAATGGCCGAGATACGCCGTGTTACACTTGCGGACGATGAAATCTTGCTAGTTCTCGCGTTTTGCAAACGAAACACACGATGCACCGCGTTTCGTTCGATTCGTTCAAGAACTCTCGGATCTCGGACATCTGCGAGTTTTTCGCGTCGAAAACGTGCTCCCCGTGCGTTTTAGACACTAAAAACGCGTATGACACTTGATTCGCACGAATACGTTGAGAAATGGCCGAGATACGCCGTGTTACACTTGCGGACGATGAAATCTTGCTAGTTCTCGCGTTTTGCAAGCGAAACACACGATGCACCGCGTTTCGTTCGATTCGTTCAAGAACTCTCGTATCTCGGACATCCGCGAGTTTTTCGTGTCGAAAACGTGCTCCCCGTGCGTTTTAGACGCTAAAAACGCGTATGACACTTGATTCGCACGAATCCGTTGATAAATGGCCGAGATACGCCGTGTTACACTTCCGGACGATGAAATCTTGCTAGTTCTCGCGTTTTGCAAGCGAAACACACGATGCACCGCGTTTCGTTCGATTCGTTCAAGAACTGTCGTATCTCGGACATCCGCGAGTTTTTCGCGTCGAAAACGTGCTCCCCGTGCGTTTTAGACGCTAAAAACGCGTATGACACTTGATTCGCACGAATCCGTTGAGAAATGGCCGAGATACGCCGTGTTACACTTGCGGACGATGAAATCTTGCTAGTTCTCGCGTTTTGCAAGCGAAACACACGATGCACCGCGTTTCGTTCGATTCGTTCAAGAACTCTCGTATCTCGGACATCCGCGAGTGTTTCGCGTCGAAAACGTGCTCCCCGTGCGTTTTAGACGCTAAAAACGCGTATGACACTTGATTCGCACAAATCCGTTGAGAAATGGCCGAGATACGCCGTGTGACACTTGCGGACGATGATATCTTGCTAGTTCTCGCGTTTTGCAAGCGAAACACACGATGCACCGCGTTTCGTTCGATTCGTTCAAGAACTCTCGTATCTCGGACATCCGCGAGTTTTTCGCGTCGAAAACGTGCTCCCCGTGCGTTTTAGAAGCTAAAAACGCGTATGACACTTGATTTGCACGAATCCGTTGAGAAATGGCCGAGATACGCCGTGTTACACTTGCGGACGTTGAAATCTTGCTAGTTCTCGCGTTTTGCAAGCGAAACACACGATGCACCGCGTTTCGTTCTATTCGTTCAAGAACTCTCGTATCTCGGACATCCGCGAGTTTTTCGCTTCGAAAACTTGCTCCCCGTGCGTTTTAGACGCTAAAAACGCGTATGACATTTGATTCGCACGAATCCGTTGAGAAATGGCCGAGATACGCCGTGTTACACTTGCGGACGATGAAATCTTGCTAGTTCTCGCGTTTTGCAAGCGAAACACACGATGCACCGCGTTTCGTTCGATTCGTTCAAGAACTCTCGTATCTCGGACATCTGCGAGTTTTTCGCGTCGAAAACGTGCTCCCCGTGCGTTTTAGACGCTAAAAACGCGTATGACACTTGATTCGCACGAATACGTTGAGAAATGGCCGAGATACGCCGTGTTACACTTGCGGACGATGAAATCTTGCTAGTTCTCGCGTTTTGCAAGCGAAACACACGATGGACCGCGTTTCGTTCGATTCGTTCAAGAACTCTCGTATCTCGGACATCCGCGAGTTTTTCGTGTCGAAAACGTGCTCCCCGTGCGTTTTAGACGCTAAAAACGCGTATGACACTTGATTCGCACGAATCCGTTGATAAATGGCCGAGATACGCCGTGTTACACTTGCGGACGATGAAATCTTGCTAGTTCTCGCGTTTTGCAAGCGAAACACACGATGCACCGCGTTTCGTTCGATTCGTTCAAGAACTGTCGTATCTCGGACATCCGCGAGTTTTTCGCGTCGAAAACGTGCTCCCCGTGCGTTTTAGACGCTAAAAACGCGTATGACACTTGATTCGCACGAATCCGTTGAGAAATGGCCGAGATACGCCGTGTTACACTTGCGGACGATGAAATCTTGCTAGTTCTCGCGTTTTGCAAGCGAAACACACGATGCACCGCGTTTCGTTCTATTCGTTCAAGAACTCTCGTATCTCGGACATCCGCGAGTTTTTCGCGTCGAAAACGTGCTCCCCGTGCGTTTTAGACGCTAAAAACGCGTATGACACTTGATTCGCACGAATCCGTTGAGAAATGGCCGAGATACGCCGTGTTACACTTGCGGACGATGATATCTTGCTAGTTCTCGCGTTTTGCAAGCGAAACACACGATGCACCGCGTTTCGTTCGATTCGTTCAAGAACTCTCGTATCTCGGACATCCGCGAGTTTTTCGCGTCGAAAACGTGCTCCCCGTGCGTTTTAGAAGCTAAAAACGCGTATGACACTTGATTTGCACGAATCCGTTGAGAAATGGCCGAGATACGCCGTGTTACACTTGCGGACGTTGAAATCTTGCTAGTTCTCGCGTTTTGCAAGCTAAACACACGATGCACCGCGTTTCGTTCTATTCGTTCAAGAACTCTCGTATCTCGGACATCCGCGAGTTTTTCGCGTCGAAAACGTGCTCCCCGTGCGTTTTAGACGCTAAAAACGCGTATGACACTTGATTCGCACGAATCCGTTGAGAAATGGCCGAGATACGCCGTGTTACACTTGCGGACGATGAAATCTTGCTAGTTCTCGCGTTTTGCAAGCGAAACACACGATGCACCGTGTTTCGTTCGATTCATCCAAAAACTCTCGTTTCTCGGACATCCGCGAGTTTTTCGCGTCGAAAACGTGCTCCCCGTGCGTTTTAGACGCTAAAAACGCGTATGACACTTGATTCGCACGAATCCGTTGAGAAATGGCCGAGATACGCCGTGTTACACTTGCGGACGATGAAATCTTGCTAGTTCTCGCGTTTTGCAAGCGAAACACACGATGCACCGCGTTTCGTTCGATTCATTCAAGAACTCTCGTATCTCGGACATCCGCGAGTTTTTCGCGTCGAAAACGTGCTCCCCGTGCGTTTTAGACGCTAAAAACGCGTATGACACTTGATTCGCACGAATCCGTTGAGAAATGGCCGAGATACGCCGTGTTACACTTGCGGACGATGAAATCTTGCTAGTTCTCGCGTTTTGCAAGCGAAACACACGATGCACCGTGTTTCGTTCGATTCATCCAAAAACTCTCGTTTCTCGGACATCCGCGAGTTTTTCGCGTCGAAAACGTGCTCCCCGTGCGTTTTAGACGCTAAAAACGCGTATGACACTTGATTCGCACGAATCCGTTGAGAAATGGCCGAGATACGCCGTGTTACACTTGCGGACGATGAAATCTTGCTAGTTCTCGCGTTTTGCAAGCGAAACACACGATGCACCGCGTTTCGTTCGATTCATTCAAGAACTCTCGTATCTCGGACATCCGCGAGTTTTTCGTGTCGAAAACGTGCTCCCCGTGCGTTTTCGACGCTAAAAACGCGTATGACACTTGATTCGCACGAATCCGTTGATAAATGGCCGAGATACGCCGTGTTACACTTCCGGACGATGAAATCTTGCTAGTTCTTGCGTTTTGCAAGCGAAACACACGATGCACCGCGTTTCGTTCAATTCGTTCAAGAAGTCTCGTATCTCGGACATCCGCGAGTTTTTCGCGTCGAAAACGTGCCCCCCGTGCGTTTTAGACGCTAAAAACGCGTATGACACATGATTCGCACGAATCCGTTGAGAAGTGGCCGAGATACGCCGTGTTACACTTCCGGACGATGAAATCTTGCTAGTTCTCGCGTTTTGCAAGCGAAACACACGATGCACCGCGTTTCGTTCAATTCGTTCAAGAACTCTCGTATCTCGGACATCCGCGGGTTTTTCGCGTCGAAAACGTGCTCCCCGTGCGTTGTAGACGCTAAAAACGCGTATGACACTTGATTCGCACGAATCCGTTGAGAAACGGCCGAGATACGCCGTGTTACACTTGCGGACGATGAATTCTTGCTAGTTTTCGCGTTTTGCAAGCGAAACACACGATGCACCGCGTTTCGTTCAATTCGTTCAAGAACTCTCGTAGCTCGGACATCCGCGAGTTTTTCGCGTCGAAAACGTGCTCCCCGTGCGTTTTAGACGCTAAAAACGCGTATGACTCTTGATTCGCACGAATCCGTTGAGAAATGGCCGAGATACGCCGTGTTACACTTCTGGACGATGAAGTCTTGCTAGTTCTCGCGTTTTGCAAGCGAAACACACGATGCACCGCGTTTCGTTCAATTCGTTCAAGAACTCTCGTATCTCGGACATCCGCGAGTGTTTCGCGTCGAAAACGTGCTCCCCGTGCGTTGTAGACGCTAAAAACGCGTATGACACTTGATTCGCACGAATCCGTTGAGAAATGGCCGAGATACGCCGTGTTACACTTGCGGACGATGAATTCTTGCTGGTTTTCGCGTTTTGCAAGCGAAACACACGATGCACCGCGTTTCGTTCAATTCGTTCAAGAACTCTCGTAGCTCGGACATCCGCGAGTTTTTCGCGTCGAAAACGTGCTCCCCGTGCGTTTTAGACGCTAAAAACACGTATGACACTTGATTCGCACGAATCAGTTGATAAATGGCCGAGATACGCCGTGTTACACTTGCGGACGATGAAATCTTGCTAGTTCTCGCGTTTTGCAAGCGAAACACACGATGCACCGCGTTTCGTTCGATTCGTTCAAGAACTGTCGTATCTCGGACATCCGCGAGTTTTTCGCGTCGAAAACGTGCTCCCCGTGCGTTTTAGACGCTAAAAACGCGTATGACACTTGATTCGCACGAATCCGTTGAGAAATGGCCGAGATACGCCGTGTTACACTTGCGGACGATGAAATCTTGCTAGTTCTCGCGTTTTGCAAGCGAAACACACGATGCACCGCGTTTCGTTCTATTCGTTCAAGAACTCTCGTATCTCGGACATCCGCGAGTTTTTCGCGTCGAAAACGTGCTCCCCGTGCGTTTTAGACGCTAAAAACGCGTATGACACTTGATTCGCACGAATCCGTTGAGAAATGGCCGAGATACGCCGTGTTACACTTGCGGACGATGATATCTTGCTAGTTCTCGCGTTTTGCAAGCGAAACACACGATGCACCGCGTTTCGTTCGATTCATCCAAAAACTCTCGTTTCTCGGACATCCGCGAGTTTTTCGCGTCGAAAACGTGCTCCCCGTGCGTTTTAGACGCTAAAAACGCGTATGACACTTGATTCGCACGAATCCGTTGAGAAATGGCCGAGATACGCCGTGTTACACTTGCGGACGATGAAATCTTGCTAGTTCTCGCGTTTTGCAAGCGAAACACACGATGCACCGCGTTTCGTTCGATTCGTTCAAGAACTCTCGTATCTCGGACATCCGCGAGTTTTTAGCGTCGAAAACGTGCTCCCCGTGCGTTTTAGAAGCTAAAAACGCGTATGACACTTGATTTGCACGAATCCGTTGAGAAATGGCCGAGATACGCCGTGTTACACTTGCGGACGTTGAAATCTTGCTAGTTCTCGCGTTTTGCAAGCGAAACACACGATGCACCGCGTTTCGTTCTATTCGTTCAAGAACTCTCGTATCTCGGACATCCGCGAGTTTTTCGCGTCGAAAACGTGCTCCCCGTGCGTTTTAGACGCTAAAAACGCGTATGACGCTTGATTCGCACGAATCCGTTGAGAAATGGCCGAGATACGCCGTGTTACACTTCCGGACGATGAAATCTTGCTAGTTCTTGCGTTTTGCAAGCGAAACACACGATGCACCGCGTTTCGTTCAATTCGTTCAAGAAGTCTCGTATCTCGGACATCCGCGAGTTTTTCTCGTCGAAAACGTGCCCCCCGTGCGTTTTAGACGCTGAAAACGCGTATGACACATGATTCGCACGAATCCGTTGAGAAGTGGCCGAGATACGCCGTGTTACACTTCCGGACGATGAAATCTTGCTAGTTCTCGCGTTTTGCAATCGAAACACACGATGCACCGCGTTTCGTTCAATTCGTTCAAAAACTCTCGTATCTCGGACATCCGCGGGTTTTTCGCGTCGAAAACGTGCTCCCCGTGCGTTGTAGACGCTAAAAACGCGTATGACACTTGATTCGCACGAATCCGTTGAGAAATGGCCGAGATACGCCGTGTTACACTTGCGGACGATGAATTCTTGCTGGTTTTCGCGTTTTGCAAGCGAAACACACGATGCACCGCGTTTCGTTCAATTCGTTCAAGAACTCTCGTAGCTCGGACATCCGCGAGTTTTTCGCGTCGAAAACGTGCTCCCCGTGCGTTTTAGACGCTAAAAACGCGTATGACACTTGATTCGCACGAATCCGTTGAGAAATGGCCGAGATACGCCGTGTTACACTTCTGGACGATGAAGTCTTGCTAGTTCTCGCGTTTTGCAAGCGAAACACACGATGCACCGCGTTTCGTTCAATTCGTTCAAGAACTCTCGTGTCTCGGACATCCGCGAGTGTTTCGCGTCGAAAACGTGCTCCCCGTGCGTTTTAGACGCTAAAAACGCGTATGACACTTGATTCGCACGAATCCGTTGAGAAATGGCCGAGATACGCCGGGTTACACTTCTGGACGATGAAGTCTTGCTAGTTCTCGCGTTTTGCAAGCGAAACACACGATGCACCGCGTTTCGTTCAATTCGTTCAAGAACTCTCGTATCTCGGACATCCGCGAGTGTTTCGCGTCGAAAACGTGCTCCCCGTGCGTTTTAGACGCTAAAAACGCGTATGACACTTGATTCGCACGAATCCGTTGAGAAATGGCCGAGATACGCCGGGTTACACTTCCGGACGATGAAGTCTTGCTAGTTCTCGCGTTTTGCAAGCGAAACACACGATGCATCGCGTTTCGTTCTATTCGTTCAAGAACTGTCGTATCTCGGACATCCGCGAGTGTTTTGCGTCGAAAACGTGCTCCCCGTGCGTTTTAGACGCTAAAAACGCGTATGACACTTGATTCGCACAAATCCGTTGAGAAATGGCCGAGATACGCCGTGTTACACTTGCGGACGATGATATCTTGCTAGTTCTCGCGTTTTGCAAGCGAAACACACGATGCACCGCGTTTCGTTCGATTCGTTCAAGAACTCTCGTATCTCGGACATCCGCGAGTTTTTCGCGTCGAAAACGTGCTCCCCGTGCGTTTTAGAAGCTAAAAACGCGTATGACACTTGATTTGCACGAATCCGTTGAGAAATGGCCGAGATACGCCGTGTTACACTTGCGGACGTTGAAATCTTGCTAGTTCTCGCGTTTTGCAAGCGAAACACACGATGCACCGCGTTTCGTTCTATTCGTTCAAGAACTCTCGTATCTCGGACATCCGCGAGTTTTTCGCGTCGAAAACTTGCTCCCCGTGCGTTTTAGACGCTAAAAACGCGTATGACACTTGATTCGCACGAATCCGTTGAGAAATGGCCGAGATACGCCGTGTTACGCTTGCGGACGATGAAATCTTGCTAGTTCTCGCGTTTTGCAAGCGAAACACACGATGCACCGCGTTTCGTTCGATTCGTTCAAGAACTCTCGTATCTCGGACATCTGCGAGTTTTTCGCGTCGAAAACGTGCTCCCCGTGCGTTTTAGACGCTAAAAACCCGTATGACACTTGATTCGCACGAATACGTTGAGAAATGGCCGAGATACGCCGTGTTACACTTGCGGACGATGAAATCTTGCTAGTTCTCGCGTTTTGCAAGCGAAACACACGATGCACCGCGTTTCGTTCGATTCGTTCAAGAACTCTCGTATCTCGGACATCCGCGAGTTTTTCGTGTCGAAAACGTGCTCCCCGTGCGTTTTAGACGCTAAAAACGCGTATGACACTTGATTCGCACGAATCAGTTGATAAATGGCCGAGATACGCCGTGTTACACTTGCGGACGATGAAATCTTGCTAGTTCTCGCGTTTTGCAAGCGAAACACACGATGCACCGCGTTTCGTTCGATTCGTTCAAGAACTGTCGTATCTCGGACATCCGCGAGTTTTTCGCGTCGAAAACGTGCTCCCCGTGCGTTTTAGACGCTAAAAACGCGTATGACACTTGATTCGCACGAATCCGTTGAGAAATGGCCGAGATACGCCGTGTTACACTTGCGGACGATGAAATCTTGCTAGTTCTCGCGTTTTGCAAGCGAAACACACGATGCACCGCGTTTCGTTCTATTCGTTCAAGAACTCTCGTATCTCGGACATCCGCGAGTTTTTCGCGTCGAAAACGTGCTCCCCGTGCGTTTTAGACGCTAAAAACGCGTATGACACTTGATTCGCACGAATCCGTTGAGAAATGGCCGAGATACGCCGTGTTACACTTGCGGACGATGATATCTTCCTAGTTCTCGCGTTTTGCAAGCGAAACACACGATGCACCGCGTTTCGTTCAATTCGTTCAAGAAGTCTCGTATCTCGGACATCCGCGAGTTTTTCGCGTCGAAAACGTGCCCCCCGTGCGTTTTAGACGCTAAAAACGCGTATGACACATGATTCGCACGAATCCGTTGAGAAGTGGCCGAGATACGCCGTGTTACACTTCCGGACGATGAAATCTTGCTAGTTCTCGCGTTTTGCAAGCGAAACACACGATGCACCGCGTTTCGTTCAATTCGTTCAAGAACTCTCGTATCTCGGACATCCGCGGGTTTTTCGCGTCGAAAACGTGCTCCCCGTGCGTTGTAGACGCTAAAAACGCGTATGACACTTGATTCGCACGAATCCGTTGAGAAACGGCCGAGATACGCCGTGTTACACTTGCGGACGATGAATTCTTGCTAGTTTTCGCGTTTTGCAAGCGAAACACACGATGCACCGCGTTTCGTTCAATTCGTTCAAGAACTCTCGTAGCTCGGACATCCGCGAGTTTTTCGCGTCGAAAACGTGCTCCCCGTGCGTTTTAGACGCTAAAAACGCGTATGACACTTGATTCGCACGAATCCGTTGAGAAATGGCCGAGATACGCCGTGTTACACTTCTGGACGATGAAGTCTTGCTAGTTCTCGCGTTTTGCAAGCGAAACACACGATGCACCGCGTTTCGTTCAATTCGTTCAAGAACTCTCGTATCTCGGACATCCGCGAGTGTTTCGCGTCGAAAACGTGCTCCCCGTGCGTTTTAGACGCTAAAAACGCGTATGACACTTGATTCGCACGAATCCGTTGAGAAATGGCCGAGATACGCCGGGTTACACTTCCGGACGATGAAGTCTTGCTAGTTCTCGCGTTTTGCAAGCGAAACACACGATGCGCCGCGTTTCGTTCTATTCGTTCAAGAACTCTCGTATCTCGGACATCCGCGAGTGTTTCGCGTCGAAAACGTGCTCCCCGTGCGTTTTAGACGCTAAAAACGCGTATGACACTTGATTCGCACAAATCCGTTGAGAAATGGCCGAGATACGCCGTGTTACACTTGCGGACGATGATATCTTGCTAGTTCTCGCGTTTTGCAAGCGAAACACACGATGCACCGCGTTTCGTTCGATTCGTTCAAGAACTCTCGTATCTCGGACATCCGCGAGTTTTTCGCGTCGAAAACGTGCTCCCCGTGCGTTTTAGAAGCTAAAAACGCGTATGACACTTGATTTGCACGAATCCGTTGAGAAATGGCCGAGATACGCCGTGTTACACTTGCGGACGTTGAAATCTTGCTAGTTCTCGCGTTTTGCAAGCGAAACACACGATGCACCGCGTTTCGTTCTATTCGTTCAAGAACTCTCGTATCTCGGACATCCGCGAGTTTTTCGCGTCGAAAACTTGCTCCCCGTGCGTTTTAGACGCTAAAAACGCGTATGACGCTTGATTCGCACGAATCCGTTGAGAAATGGCCGAGATACGCCGTGTTACACTTCCGGACGATGAAATCTTGCTAGTTCTTGCGTTTTGCAAGCGAAACACACGATGCACCGCGTTTCGTTCAATTCGTTCAAGAAGTCTCGTATCTCGGACATCCGCGAGTTTTTCGCGTCGAAAACGTGCCCCCCGTGCGTTTTAGACGCTGAAAACGCGTATGACACATGATTCGCACGAATCCGTTGAGAAGTGGCCGAGATACGCCGTGTTACACTTCCGGACGATGAAATCTTGCTAGTTCTCGCGTTTTGCAACCGAAACACACGATGCACCGCGTTTCGTTCAATTCGTTCAAGAACTCTCGTATCTCGGACATCCGCGGGTTTTTCGCGTCGAAAACGTGCTCCCCGTGCGTTGTAGACGCTAAAAACGCGTATGACACTTGATTCGCACGAATCCGTTGAGAAATGGCCGAGATACGCCGTGTTACACTTGCGGACGATGAATTCTTGCTGGTTTTCGCGTTTTGCAAGCGAAACACACGATGCACCGCGTTTCGTTCAATTCGTTCAAGAACTCTCGTAGCTCGGACATCCGCGAGTTTTTCGCGTCGAAAACGTGCTCCCCGTGCGTTTTAGACGCTAAAAACGCGTATGACACTTGATTCGCACGAATCAGTTGATAAATGGCCGAGATACGCCGTGTTACACTTGCGGACGATGAAATCTTGCTAGTTCTCGCGTTTTGCAAGCGAAACACACGATGCACCGCGTTTCGTTCGATTCGTTCAAGAACTGTCGTATCTCGGACATCCGCGAGTTTTTCGCGTCGAAAACGTGCTCCCCGTGCGTTTTAGACGCTAAAAACGCGTATGACACTTGATTCGCACGAATCCGTTGAGAAATGGCCGAGATACGCCGTGTTACACTTGCGGACGATGAAATCTTGCTAGTTCTCGCGTTTTGCAAGCGAAACACACGATGCACCGCGTTTCGTTCTATTCGTTCAAGAACTCTCGTATCTCGGACATCCGCGAGTTTTTCGCGTCGAAAACGTGCTCCCCGTGCGTTTTAGACGCTAAAAACGCGTATGACACTTGATTCGCACGAATCCGTTGAGAAATGGCCGAGATACGCCGTGTTACACTTGCGGACGATGATATCTTGCTAGTTCTCGCGTTTTGCAAGCGAAACACACGATGCACCGCGTTTCGTTCGATTCATCCAAAAACTCTCGTTTCTCGGACATCCGCGAGTTTTTCGCGTCGAAAACGTGCTCCCCGTGCGTTTTAGACGCTAAAAACGCGTATGACACTTGATTCGCACGAATCCGTTGAGAAATGGCCGAGATACGCCGTGTTACACTTGCGGACGATGAAATCTTGCTAGTTCTCGCGTTTTGCAAGCGAAACACACGATGCACCGCGTTTCGTTCGATTCGTTCAAGAACTCTCGTATCTCGGACATCCGCGAGTTTTTAGCGTCGAAAACGTGCTCCCCGTGCGTTTTAGAAGCTAAAAACGCGTATGACACTTGATTTGCACGAATCCGTTGAGAAATGGCCGAGATACGCCGTGTTACACTTGCGGACGTTGAAATCTTGCTAGTTCTCGCGTTTTGCAAGCGAAACACACGATGCACCGCGTTTCGTTCTATTCGTTCAAGAACTCTCGTATCTCGGACATCCGCGAGTTTTTCGCGTCGAAAACGTGCTCCCCGTGCGTTTTAGACGCTAAAAACGCGTATGACGCTTGATTCGCACGAATCCGTTGAGAAATGGCCGAGATACGCCGTGTTACACTTCCGGACGATGAAATCTTGCTAGTTCTTGCGTTTTGCAAGCGAAACACACGATGCACCGCGTTTCGTTCAATTCGTTCAAGAAGTCTCGTATCTCGGACATCCGCGAGTTTTTCTCGTCGAAAACGTGCCCCCCGTGCGTTTTAGACGCTGAAAACGCGTATGACACATGATTCGCACGAATCCGTTGAGAAGTGGCCGAGATACGCCGTGTTACACTTCCGGACGATGAAATCTTGCTAGTTCTCGCGTTTTGCAACCGAAACACACGATGCACCGCGTTTCGTTCAATTCGTTCAAGAACTCTCGTATCTCGGACATCCGCGGGTTTTTCGCGTCGAAAACGTGCTCCCCGTGCGTTGTAGACGCTAAAAACGCGTATGACACTTGATTCGCACGAATCCGTTGAGAAATGGCCGAGATACGCCGTGTTACACTTGCGGACGATGAATTCTTGCTGGTTTTCGCGTTTTGCAAGCGAAACACACGATGCACCGCGTTTCGTTCAATTCGTTCAAGAACTCTCGTAGCTCGGACATCCGCGAGTTTTTCGCGTCGAAAACGTGCTCCCCGTGCGTTTTAGACGCTAAAAACGCGTATGACACTTGATTCGCACGAATCCGTTGAGAAATGGCCGAGATACGCCGTGTTACACTTCTGGACGATGAAGTCTTGCTAGTTCTCGCGTTTTGCAAGCGAAACACACGATGCACCGCGTTTCGTTCAATTCGTTCAAGAACTCTCGTATCTCGGACATCCGCGAGTGTTTCGCGTCGAAAACGTGCTCCCCGTGCGTTTTAGACGCTAAAAACGCGTATGACACTTGATTCGCACGAATCCGTTGAGAAATGGCCGAGATACGCCGGGTTACACTTCCGGACGATGAAGTCTTGCTAGTTCTCGCGTTTTGCAAGCGAAACACACGATGCACCGCGTTTCGTTCTATTCGTTCAAGAACTGTCGTATCTCGGACATCCGCGAGTGTTTTGCGTCGAAAACGTGCTCCCCGTGCGTTTTAGACGCTAAAAACGCGTATGACACTTGATTCGCACAAATCCGTTGAGAAATGGCCGAGATACGCCGTGTTACGCTTGCGGACGATGAAATCTTGCTAGTTCTCGCGTTTTGCAAGCGAAACACACGATGCACCGCGTTTCGTTCGATTCGTTCAAGAACTCTCGTATCTCGGACATCTGCGAGTTTTTCGCGTCGAAAACGTGCTCCCCGTGCGTTTTAGACGCTAAAAACCCGTATGACACTTGATTCGCACGAATACGTTGAGAAATGGCCGAGATACGCCGTGTTACACTTGCGGACAATGAAATCTTGCTAGTTCTCGCGTTTTGCAAGCGAAACACACGATGCACCGCGTTTCGTTCGATTCGTTCAAGAACTCTCGTATCTCGGACATCCGCGAGTTTTTCGTGTCGAAAACGTGCTCCCCGTGCGTTTTAGACGCTAAAAACGCGTATGACACTTGATTCGCACGAATCAGTTGATAAATGGCCGAGATACGCCGTGTTACACTTGCAGACGATGAAATCTTGCTAGTTCTCGCGTTTTGCAAGCGAAACACACGATGCACCGCGTTTCGTTCGATTCGTTCAAGAACTGTCGTATCTCGGACATCCGCGAGTTTTTCGCGTCGAAAACGTGCTCCCCGTGCGTTTTAGACGCTAAAAACGCGTATGACACTTGATTCGCACGAATCCGTTGAGAAATGGCCGAGATACGCCGTGTTACACTTGCGGACGATGAAATCTTGCTAGTTCTCGCGTTTTGCAAGCGAAACACACGATGCACCGCGTTTCGTTCTATTCGTTCAAGAACTCTCGTATCTCGGACATCCGCGAGTTTTTCGCGTCGAAAACGTGCTCCCCGTGCGTTTTAGACGCTAAAAACGCGTATGACACTTGATTCGCACGAATCCGTTGAGAAATGGCCGAGATACGCCGTGTTACACTTGCGGACGATGATATCTTCCTAGTTCTCGCGTTTTGCAAGCGAAACACACGATGCACCGCGTTTCGTTCGATTCGTTCAAGAACTCTCGTATCTCGGACATCCGCGAGTTTTTCGCGTCGAAAACGTGCTCCCCGTGCGTTTTAGAAGCTAAAAACGCGTATGACACTTGATTTGCACGAATCCGTTGAGAAATGGCCGAGATACGCCGTGTTACACTTGCGGACGATGATATCTTGCTAGTTCTCGCGTTTTGCAAGCGAAACACACGATGCAACGCGTTTCGTTCTATTCGTTCAAGAACTCTCGTATCTCGGACATCCGCGAGTTTTTCGCGTCGAAAACGTGCTCCCCGTGCGTTTTAGACGCTAAAAACGCGTATGACACTTGATTCGCACGAATCCGTTGAGAACTGGCCGAGATACGCCGTGTTACACTTCCGGACGATGAAATCTTGCTAGTTCTCGCGTTTTGCAACCGAAACACACGATGCACCGCGTTTCGTTCAATTCGTTCAAAAACTCTCGTATCTCGGACATCCGCGGGTTTTTCGCGTCGAAAACGTGCTCCCCGTGCGTTGTAGACGCTAAAAACGCGTATGACACTTGATTCGCACGAATCCGTTGAGAAATGGCCGAGATACGCCGTGTTACACTTGCGGACGATGAATTCTTGCTGGTTTTCGCGTTTTGCAAGCGAAACACACGATGCACCGCGTTTCGTTCAATTCGTTCAAGAACTCTCGTAGCTCGGACATCCGCGAGTTTTTCGCGTCGAAAACGTGCTCCCCGTGCGTTTTAGACGCTAAAAACGCGTATGACACTTGATTCGCACGAATCCGTTGAGAAATGGCCGAGATACGCCGTGTTACACTTCTGGACGATGAAGTCTTGCTAGTTCTCGCGTTTTGCAAGCGAAACACACGATGCACCGCGTTTCGTTCAATTCGTTCAAGAACTCTCGTGTCTCGGACATCCGCGGGTTTTTCGCGTCGAAAACGTGCTCCCCGTGCGTTGTAGACGCTAAAAACGCGTATGACACTTGATTCGCACGAATCCGTTGAGAAACGGCCGAGATACGCCGTGTTACACTTGCGGACGATGAATTCTTGCTAGTTTTCGCGTTTTGCAAGCGAAACACACGATGCACCGCGTTTCGTTCAATTCGTTCAAGAACTCTCGTAGCTCGGACATCCGCGAGTTTTTCGCGTCGAAAACGTGCTCCCCGTGCGTTTTAGACGCTAAAAACGCGTATGACACTTGATTCGCACGAATCCGTTGAGAAATGGCCGAGATACGCCGTGTTACACTTCTGGACGATGAAGTCTTGCTAGTTCTCGCGTTTTGCAAGCGAAACACACGATGCACCGCGTTTCGTTCAATTCGTTCAAGAACTCTCGTATCTCGGACATCCGCGAGTGTTTCGCGTCGAAAACGTGCTCCCCGTGCGTTTTAGACGCTAAAAACGCGTATGACACTTGATTCGCACGAATCCGTTGAGAAATGGCCGAGATACGCCGGGTTACACTTCCGGACGATGAAGTCTTGCTAGTTCTCGCGTTTTGCAAGCGAAACACACGATGCGCCGCGTTTCGTTCTATTCGTTCAAGAACTCTCGTATCTCGGACATCCGCGAGTGTTTCGCGTCGAAAACGTGCTCCCCGTGCGTTTTAGACGCTAAAAACGCGTATGACACTTGATTCGCACGAATCAGTTGATAAATGGCCGAGATACGCCGTGTTACACTTGCGGACGATGAAATCTTGCTAGTTCTCGCGTTTTGCAAGGCGAAACACACGATGCACCGCGTTTCGTTCGATTCGTTCAAGAACTGTCGTATCTCGGACATCCGCGAGTTTTTCGCGTCGAAAAACGTGCTCCCCGTGCGTTTTAGACGCTAAAAACGCGTATGACACTTGATTCGCACGAATCCGTTGAGAAATGGCCGAGATACGCCGTGTTACACTTGCGGACGATGAAATCTTGCTAGTTCTCGCGTTTTGCAAGCGAAACACACGATGCACCGCGTTTCGTTCTATTCGTTCAAGAACTCTCGTATCTCGGACATCCGCGAGTTTTTCGCGTCGAAAACGTGCTCCCCGTGCGTTTTAGACGCTAAAAACGCGTATGACACTTGATTCGCACGAATCCGTTGAGAAATGGCCGAGATACGCCGTGTTACACTTGCGGACGATGAAATCTTGCTAGTTCTCGCGTTTTGCAAGCGAAACACACGATGCACCGCGTTTCGTTCGATTCATCCAAAAACTCTCGTTTCTCGACATCCGCGAGTTTTTCGCGTCGAAAACGTGCTCCCCGTGCGTTTTAGACGCTAAAAACGCGTATGACACTTGATTCGCACGAATCCGTTGAGAAATGGCCGAGATACGCCGTGTTACACTTGCGGACGATGATATCTTGCTAGTTCTCGCGTTTTGCAAGCGAAACACACGATGCACCGCGTTTCGTTCGATTCGTTCAAGAACTCTCGTATCTCGGACATCCGCGAGTTTTTAGCGTCGAAAACGTGCTCCCCGTGCGTTTTAGAAGCTAAAAACGCGTATGACACTTGATTTGCACGAATCCGTTGAGAAATGGCCGAGATACGCTCTGTTACACTTGCGGACGATGAAATCTTGCTAGTTCTCGCGTTTTGCAAGCGAAACACACGATGCACCGCGTTTCGTTCAATTCGTTCAAGAACTCTCGTATCTCCGACATCCGCGAGTGTTTCGCGTCGAAAACATGCTCTCCGTGCGTTTTAGACGCTAAAAACCGTATGGACACTTGATTCGCACGAACCCGTTGAGAAATGGCCGAGATACGGCGTGTTACACTTGCGGACGATGAAATCTTGCTAGTTCTCGCGTTTTGCAAGCGAAACACACGATGCACCGCGTTTCGTTCAATTCGTTCAAGAACTCTCGTATCTCGGACATCCGCGAATGTTTCGCGTCGAAAACGTGCTCCCCGTGCGTTTTAGACGCTAAAAACGCGTATGACACTTGATTCGCACGAATCCGTTGAGAAATGGCCAAGATACGCCGTGTTACACTTGCGGGCGATGAAATCTTGCTAGTTCTCGCGTTTTGCAAGCGAAACACACGATGCACCGCGTTTCGTTCTATTCGTTCAAGAACTCTCGTATCTCGGACATCCGCGAGTTTTCCGCGTCGAAAACGTGCTCCCCGTGCGTTTTAGACGCTAAAAACGCGTATGACACTTGATTCGCACGAATCCGTTGAGAAATGGCCGAGATACGCCGTGTTACACTTGCGGACGATGATATCTTGCTAGTTCTCGCGTTTTGCAAGCGAAACACACGATGCACCGCGTTTCGTTCGATTCGTTCAAGAACTCTCGTATCTCGGACATCCGCGAATTTTTCGCGTCGAAAACGTGCTCCCCGTGCGTTTTAGAAGCTAAAAACGCGTATGACACTTGATTTGCATGAATCCGTTGAGAAATGGCCGAGATACGCCCGTGTTACACTTGCGGACGTTGAAATCTTGCTAGTTCTCGCGTTTTGCAAGCGAAAGACACGATGCACCGCGTTTCGTTCTATTCGTTCAAGAACACTCGTATCTCGGACTTCCGCGAGTTTTTCGCGTCGAAGGACGTGCTCCCCGTGCGTTTTAGACGCTAAAAACGCGTATGACACTTGATTCGCACGAATCCGTTGAGAAATGGCCGAGATACGCCGTGTTACATTTGCGGACGATGAAATCTTGCTAGTTCTCGCGTTTTGCAAGCGAAACACACGATGCACCGCGTTTCGTTCGATTCGTTCAAGAACTCTCGTATCTCGACATCCGCGAGTTTTTCGCGTCGAAAACGTGCTCCCCGTGCGTTTTAGACGCTAAAAACGCGTATGACATTTGATTCGCACGAATCCGTTGAGAAATGGCCGAGATACGCCGTGTTACACTTGCGGACGATGAAATCTTGCTAGTTCTCGCGTTTTGCAAGCGAAACACACGATGCACCGTGTTTCGTTCGATTCATCCAAAAACTCTCGTTTCTCGGACATCCGCGAGTTTTTCGCGTCGAAAACGTGCTCCCCGTGCGTTTTAGACGCTAAAAACGCGTATGACACTTGATTCGCACGAATCCGTTGAGAAATGGCCGAGATACGCCGTGTTACACTTGCGGACGATGAAATCTTGCTAGTTCTCGCGTTTTGCAAGCGAAACACACGATGCACCGCGTTTCGTTCGATTCGTTCCAGAACTCTCGTATCTCGGACATCCGCGAGTTTTTCCGCGTCGAAAACGTGCTCCCCGTGCGTTTTAGACGCTAAAAACGCGTATGACACTTGATTCGCACGAATCCGTTGAGAAATGGCCGAGATACGCCGTGTTACACTTGCGGACGATGAAATCTTGCTAGTTCTCGCGTTTTGCAAGCGAAACACACGATGCACCGCGTTTCGTTCGATTCGTTCAAGAACTCTCGTATCTCGGACATCTGCGAGTTTTTCGCGTCGAAAACGTGCTCCCCGTGCGTTTTAGACGCTATAAACGCGTATGACACTTGATTCGCACGAATACGTTGAGAAATGGCCGAGATACGCCGTGTTACACTTGCGGACGATGAAATCTTGCTAGTTCTCGCGTTTTGCAAGCGAAACACACGATGCACCGCGTTTCGTTCGATTCGTTCAAGAACTCTCGTATCTCGGACATCCCGCGAGTTTTTTCGCGTCGAAAACTTGCTCCCCGTGCGTTTTAGACGCTAAAAACGCGTATGACACTTGATTCGCACGAATCCGTTGAGAAATGGCCGAGATACGCCGTGTTACACTTGCGGACGATGAAATCTTGCTAGTTCTCGCGTTTTGCAAGCGAAACACACGATGCACCGCGTTTCGTTCGATTCGTTCAAGAACTCTCGTATCTCGGACATCCGCGAGTTTTTCGCGTCGAAAACGTGCTCCCCGTGCGTTTTAGAAGCTAAAAACGCGTATGACACTTGATTCGCACGAATCCGTTGAGAAATGGCCGAGATACGCCGTGTTACACTTGCGGACGATGAAATCTTGTTAGTTCTCGCGTTTTGCAAGCGTAACACACGATGCACCGCGTTTCGTTCGATTCGTTCAAGAACACTCGTATCTCGGACTTCCGCGAGTTTTTCGCGTCGAAGACGTGCTCCCCGTGCGTTTTAGACGCTAAAAAACCCGTTATGACACTTGATTCGCACGAATCCGTTGAGAAATGGCCGAGATACGCCCTGTTACACTTGCGGACGATGAAATCTTGCTAGTTCTCGCGTTTTGCAAGCGAAACACACGATGCACCGCGTTTCGTTCAATTCGTTCAAGAACTCTCGTATCTCCGACATCCGCGAGTGTTTCGCGTCGAAAACATGCTCCCCGTGCGTTTTAGACGCTAAAAACGCGTATGACACTTGATTCGCACGAATCCGTTGAGAAATGGCCGAGATACGCCGTGTTACACTTGCGGACGATGAAATCTTGCTAGTTCTCGCGTTTTGCAAGCGTAACACACGATGCAACGCGGTTTCGTTCGATTCGTTCAAGAACACTCGTATCTCGGACTTCCGCGAGTTTTTCGCGTCGAAGACGTGCTCCCCGTGCGTTTTAGACGCTAAAAACCCGTATGACACTTGATTCGCACGAATCCGTTGAGAAATGGCCGAGATACGCCCTGTTACACTTGCGGACGATGAAATCTTGCTAGTTCTCGCGTTTTGCAAGCGAAACACACGATGCACAGCGTTTCGTTCAATTCGTTCAAGAACTCTCGTATCTCCGACATCCGCGAGTGTTTCGCGTCGAAAACATGCTCCCCGTGCGTTTTAGACGCTAAAAACGCGTATGACACTTGATTCGCACGAATCCGTTGAGAAATGGCCGAGATACGGCGTGTTACACTTGCGGACGATGAAATCTTGCTAGTTCTCGCGTTTTGCAAGCGAAACACACGATGCACCGCGTTTCGTTCAAGTCGTTCAAGAACTCTCGTATCTCGGACATCCGCGAGTGTTTCGCGTCGAAAACGTGCTCCCCGTGCGTTTTAGACGCTAAAAACGCGTATGACACTTGATTCGCACGAATCCGTTGAGAAATGGCCGAGATACGCCGTGTTACACTTGCGGACGATGAAATCTTGCTAGTTCTCGCGTTTTGCAAGCGAAACACACGATGCACCGCGTTTCGTTCGATTCGTTCAAGAACTCTCGTATCTCGGACATCCGCGAGTTTTTCGTGTCGAAAACGTGCTCCCCGTGCGTTTTAGACGCTAAAAACGCGTATGACACTTGATTCGCACGAATCCGTTGAGAAATGGCCGAGATACGCCGTGTTACACTTGCGGACGATGAAATCTTGCTAGTTCTCGCGTTTTGCAAGCGAAACACACGATGCACCGCGTTTCGTTCGATTCGTTCCAGAACTCTCGTATCTCGGACATCCGCGAGTTTTTTCGCGTCGAAAACGTGCTCCCCGTGCGTTTTAGACGCTAAAAACGCGTATGACACTTGATTCGCACGAATCCGTTGAGAAATGGCCGAGATACGCCGTGTTACACTTGCGGACGATGAAATCTTGCTAGTTCTCGCGTTTTGCAAGCGAAACACACGATGCACCGCGTTTCGTTCGATTCATCCAAAAACTCTCGTTTCTCGGACATCCGCGAGTTTTTTGCGTCGAAAACGTGCTCCCCGTGCGTTTTAGACGCTAAAAACGCGTATGACACTTGATTCGCACGAATCCGTTGAGAAATGGCCGAGATACGC